>JACBKR010001362.1:0-45683 GCA_014218235.1 Colocasia esculenta | reverse complement strand
AGACGAAGAACCCAAGTCTCCATCCACTGAAGAAGAAGGCGACGACCACTGTGTCGCGATCAGGAAGGCGCCGTTTCCTATGCCGCGTTCACACAAAGCATCGCGACGCCCACTCTGTCGTGTTATCAGGTATGCTTTCCTCTTCATCCTTCCTTTCCAAGGTAGTCAGTCCTCCACCTAAGCATCAAGAGGCGACTGCGTTGGTGGTGATCACGGTCAGTTCCTAATCCCTGCACCTTTCACAATCAATTTCAAACGGGGATACAAATCCCGTGATTACAAGGACCACTACAATTTTGATGGATGTATCCGTTTGAGAGGTATATTCCTATGTCTCAATTTATTCACATTATGACGATCTTTTATATTTCATATGTATTCATTTGAATTATTGTCGTAGGTGCATGCACGATCTTAAGATGAAAGTTCGCAACAAAGCACAAGTTGAGGGCTCCATTACCCAGACATACCTTATTGAGGAGATATCAAACTTTTGTTCGATGTACTTTGACACCGAAATTTGAACCCGACGCACTCAACCTCCACGTAATGATGATGGTGGAGATTCTAATGTGTCTGACCAACTCTCCGTGTTCAAGTGTCCCGGGCGAGCATTTGGATATTCTTCTACTCGCGCACTCGAAGACAGAGAGTTGGTAGCTGCAGAGATCTACGTATTTATGAATTGTGCAGAACTAGACCCTTACATTGAGTAAGCTCTCAACACTAATGAAATACATCATTTGCGAGCAATACTGTAGAACTTAGAGGTTGTGTGACATTTACATTACAGAGAGTTTGACTCGGTCATACTGCAACGGAATCCACGTCTGACTGACGTGCAGGTTGAAAAGGAACGAGAGAAGTCTTTTCCTACTTGTTAAGATCTCGAGTAAGTGTCTAAATATTTTGAAGCATAAGTGTTATGCTCTTATGCATACTTAGTTGGCGTAATTTGTCATTGTCTGTCCCTTTTTTTAATAATAGGTTGAACAAGGTTTGGTTACTGATTCAAGAGTACAAGAGATCAGTTATGGCCCTCGAAGATTGTATGCGTCTATCCAGGCTACATTGTGAATGGATACCGATTTCACAAGAGGGATTATGGACGGAATAAATCTATGATGAACAGCGGCGTATGTGTGAAGGGAAGTGCCTACAATGAAAATGAAATAGACTATTATGGCATTCTCGAAGAAGTCATTGAACTGCAATTTTTGGGACAAGAAAGCAATGTATTTCTCTTCAAGTGTCATTGGTTTGATCCGACCTCTATTCGTCATGACACAACATATGGGATTGTCGATGTCAAGCATAAGTCCAAGTTGAGTACGTATGAGCCATTCATTCTGGCGGCACAAGCCCAACAAGTTTATTATTCAAATTATTCATCCCTCAAATTGAGAGATTGGTGGGCTGCATGTAGAGTGAAATCAAGGCTATTCCCTGAGTATGAGCTTCTCCCGGCTGATGATGAGCTCGAAGGTGTTAATGACAATTTTTTCCTATCAGATCAGAGTGACGCACGAGAGTTGGCTGCTTCTACGCAGTTCAGTGTTGATGATATAAATGAAAAAATTTGCTTATATAAGGATAATGAACAGGAAGAAGTTGACCGAAATGCCTTGGAGCGGGAGGTGGAGTCTGATGTGGAGGAAGAGTCCCGGCATGATGAGGATGAATTCGAGGAGGATGACGAAGATGACGCTGAATTAAACATATCTTCAGCATCTGATGGTGAATATAGATAATATACCTTACGTTTTGTAAGAACTTCGTGTTGTTGCTAATTATATGTTATTCAATATCTATTTCAAATTTGAGTGCTGATGACATGTTATATCTTTATTTATCTCAATAGAGATATGGTATGTGGAGGACGGAGTCGGACGGTTTCCACGTACGTAGGCCGAGGGTCCGCGTCCCCGTCCATGACAGGTATATACATATGTACACACAAAACTCTACATATTATTGTTCATATTAAATTCACGAGATCTAACGTACATACAATTATGTAGGGACTGCCTTCCCGTCCACGCCCGTCGTCCCGGCGACAGATATACGTATATATAAACACAAAACTCTATATATTATTGTTCAATTTAAATTCATATTTTCTAATATGTATATAATTTTGCAGGGACCGCCTCCCCGTCGACCACGTGAGTAGCGCCACCTTTCCCTTCTTCCTCACTACTAGGTACATGTATGTTTCCATAGATTAGTATGTTTCTTTTCTTCCAATTTATACAACAATAGTGTACTTAATTGTTTTCAATAGAGGTGGAGAGCCAGCATCCAACAGCGGATGAGGAGGGGCCTCAGCTACCGGGACGGCAGCCATGTTGGATCTCAGGGTAAACTTGATCACTTCAAACTTACTGTATTTGTTATTTATGTTATACATTTCATGTACAAAATTAATGTGCAATTGCAGGGGGAAGATAGATCCCGGTTCTACTTCCCGCTATATTACGACGCTAGTCCACGCACATATTCCAAGACCAGTGGATGCATGGAGAGAGATCCGGTGCTCGTCCGAGATTTATTATTTGACATGTTCACGGTATTATTAATTTTACTGATTTGAAGTCATTATTTAATTACTATCTCTGTTAGTGCAGACAGTTGAGTAATTTTATCCTTTATAGCGGAGATACGCGTTGCACGAGACCTAAGGATCTCCCTCGAGCTCGACCCGTTTGGGAGTCTACTGCCCAGACTAATTTAAGAAAGTCGATGTGGGAGGCCCGGGACAAGGCAATGAAGACCACAGGCAACCGGGATCCTATGGCTTGGCTGGATTACGGCCCTGTTTGGCTGAGGAGGGACTATTGGGAGTCCCTTTGTGAGTGTTGGGCTACTAGACCATGGCAGGAGCGGTCACAGGCGGCAAAATGGAACCGATCAACTCATCCGGAGAAGAAAGTGCATACTAGTGGGTCCGTATCTTATGCGACCCACAGCCAAAAATTAGTAAGCATATTATGGTTCAATTGCTTAATACATTGATTATTATTGTGAAACTAACTAATTTTGTTGAATTGTAAGCATCACGAGCTCGAGCGTGCCCCTACTTTTCGCAAGTTATTTGATCGGACTCATAAGCGGAAGGGGACGGATGACTATGTCAGCGAGAGTGCTCGCACGATTGCTGTAAGTCAAGCTATAAATTTTGAATTTAATTAAGATATTAAAATAATTTTTTTTTCAATAATTTATTTAATTTATTCTATAGGAGACCTATGACAGGACGATGACAGATCTCTATGCAGAGGGCACTCCCCAGCCAGACTTGGATTCGGAGGCTTGGGTCGACGCAGCGGGAGGGCCGAGGAAGGGTCGAGTGTACAACTTTGGGGACAGCCTGGATACTACTCCAGTGTTGTCCTCATATGCGAGTTCGGTCGCTCCTCCGGCATACGCGAGTTCATCTGCTGCGCCGCCCATCAATGGTGTAGAGGAGATTAGAAGCCTCATTCGGGACGAGCTACGGGCAGAGCTACGGACGCACTTCGGAGATATGGTTCAGCAGTTGATCTCAGCCATGCAGGGAGTACGCCCCTCATAGCCAGCCCCTCAGGTCAGTGTTACTATTAATTTCATATACTTTGAATGAGATGAAACCACTAAAGAATGTCAAAAGGGAAAAAAAGAAATCTAAATTAATTAACCTAACAGAAGTGTAAAGGGCATTCAATTGATGGATCTAAAAAAAAATCCAAGTCTAAAGGATTAAAACACACAACCCGGGGGTCCAAAATCCCAAATAGGGATCTGATCAGCATGTCGTTCGCTCCGACACGACCGGGTGGGTTAAATTGACGTGTGCGAACTGACGGAATCCGATTTGGATTCCCGAATTGGGTTGGGCGTTGAAATGACGGATCTAAAAAAACCCATGTCTAAAGGGTCAAAACACAGAACCCGGGGGTCCTGAAAGGTTGCGGAATTCCAGGTATGGTAATCTAGAAGGGGGGTTGAATAGATTACTGTCGATTATAAACTTTTATCACCTTCTTTTTGCAAGGACACAAACTATGAGAACTGTAACAGAGTTCAAGATGAACTTAGATGTGTGTAACTCGATAATAGATAGAGAACCAAACTATCTGACGTGTGTAGAGACACCGTGCCTACCAAGCATCTAACGTAGAAGCGTTCAAACCATAGGACACATCGTTTTACGTGGTTCGGAGTACACAACTTGTGTATCCTACGTCCACGGTCCACACACACACGCAGAAAGGACTGCTTCTGAGCTAGTTCAACAACTACAACTCACACACACGAGTTGTCTGATGTGAAACCACGATCTGAATAACACACGTCACGTGAATCAAGCACAAGGACTGCTTGAGACACAACCACACACACACGGATATGTAAAAACAAAAACAGAGAGAGAGAGTTCTGAGTTGAAACACAAATCCTGATTGAGAACTCTTCACGTGATCGTCTGGGTGGGCTTAAAGCTTCGTCTTGAGAGTCACAACTTGATGGAGAGACTTGAATCCATGACGATCAAACTCCAACACTGCTGGATTAACAGTTGGTTCAATCTCTGAACAGTAGGGTGAAGCAGAGCAGCAGCAACACTTCTGGTTCTTGGACTTTCTCTAGGGTTTTTGGTGGAGGCTGCTTCTGTACGAGATTACCTTCAAAAGATAGCTTATACAGTGGTGTCCACATATGGAGAGACATGGTTGTTGGAACCACCATGTATAGCAACGTAAAAACTTTCTGAATCTGAAGGTCTTCTTCGTCTGTCAACATCACTGAGTGCTCCTATGGACAGGTGTTGACAGACAGATGACAGGGAGTTCGGGAAGCAGTTTCCTATTAGTGGCTGTCGACTGGTGATGTTGACAGGCACTCCTGTCCTGAGGTGTGTCTTTCTATCCTGTGTGTAGCTGTCGACAGGGGCCTTTGTGGCTGTTGACAAGTACCTGCTTTAATGCTTTTCTTGATCCTTTGAACCTTGTCTTGGTACATGTCTTGCACAGTATCTCACCTACATGAAAGAATATAGTTAGGGAGATATAATGTCATATATATGATCAATTAACATGTTTGTTTCATTTGTCTTTCAAGAGTCATTGTTATCATGTTTCATTGCTTAACATCTATCAATTTTGTCCATGAAATATTCATGCTCATCATAAAAAACAAAGACGTGATTGGTAGCTTAGCATTCTCATTAAACATTTAATATATGAGAACTCAACATTCTCCCCCTTTTTAATGATGACAAAATTTTCAAATTGAGCCACAATGTTTCAACAATTTTTGAATTCATTTCTTAATTGATTTCTCCATGTATTGCATGTATTGCTCAATTGATTTCTCCCCCTTTTGACAACATCCTAAAAGAAGGCATTCCATTGCATAGATCAATGTAACAGGAAGAGAAATTGTGCTTTCATTAAAGAGTAGGCATTACTGCCATTACACAATAGCACATTGGACAAGATGACAAAATGCAAATCAAGTAATCAACATGCATCTGAAAGCAAAAGAGAACAGCAAGATGTGGACTAAAAACATCTAAGACACCTAGACCCTCTAAGCATCATCAGGACCAGGTGGGGCAGGGGCCTGACGATCCTCTTGAACATGGGAGGAGAGCCTAGAAGTTGGATCTCGAAGTGGGTGAGGCCTGAGAGAGGTAGGAGACAGAGGGAGGAAGAAGGCACGAAGGGTTGGGCAGTCTCCTCTGTCGCCCTGGGAAAGAGGGTTTCGTAGAGAAGGAGGGAAAGAGGGCTTTTTGGAAGTGGGAGAGGGAGGAAGGGGGTGTGGGATCCTTTTAAAGAAAGTGGGTTGGAATTTGAAAAGATGGGTCCCACAAAATCCGCCCTAAACTGGGTGCCCGATCGGCTTCCAACATACTTTCTTCTGTCGGCCCTGTCGAGGAGAAATGGGCCCTGTCGACAGGCACAGGCAGAATTGTGCCAGTGAGATATTTTTAACAGACTTTCAAAGCATTTGAGCATCAAATATGTATATAATATGGAAAATGGGTAATATCATATTAGAAAATGTCATAGCCACACATATTTGAGACACATCAAGAATCTACAATGGTGTGACATAATATTCCCCGATTCACCAGTAACAATAGCGAGAGTGCATTAAACAAAAACATGTGTTGATAAAAGAACCCTCTTGAATAATGTCATTTGCAAGAGACCATTTCCTTAGTTGGTGACGTACACAAGATTAATGAGGTGTATGTCGACAGGTTAGTTAAACAAAAACCACTAATGGCCTTGGCAAGACAAATGGGGAGGCTACTCTATTTCGTCTTTGTGTTGATTTTGATATTTATTTGAAGCAAAAAAAAAAAACAGTGGTAATTAGGATCACTTGACCTTTTGATGTGAAGATGGACATTTGTGGTACCCGTATCCCCAGTTACTCGGTGGAGTGACCGTCAAACCATTCTACAGAGTGAATGAGTAAGCCTTTTTACGCAAAGATAGACATTTGTGATGCCCGTATCCCCGGTTACTTAGCAATACTCAACATTGCTCTGCCTTTTTTTTTTTTTGGAACACTTTGTGTTTTGATTGGAATAGGTAGCTTTTCTCCCTTAATTTTGATTGACGTTCCTTGGTCATGTTTAAATCAAGGGCAAGAAGTAGAAAGAGTTAAAAAACAATGTAAGACATAACCTTCAATGATCTAGTAACTAATCACATGACTTTTGAAAAATGATATGTTACAAAATAGTTATTCAAGTGAGTTATTTAAGCTCATGTGATTTTGTTGATGTGCTCAAGTTAATGCCACTTAGACTCATAAAGAATAGTATGTCAAAATCATTGTGATTAGACAATATCTTTGATATCATGTGGATAGGATAAGTTATAATGTTGGCATTTCCCATTTTTCACCTTAAATACTTTCAACAAGTAGGCTAATGAAGAAGTGGACCAAAAAGGAAGTATTTGAAGAAATTGGTCCATCTGTCGACAGTTGCTGACAGAGCTGAAGAATAGAGGCTCTGGTGGGGTGCTCCTGTCGACAGGCGATGGAGTGCTGTCGACAGGTGCAGACAGACAGACAAAGGCTGATCTCGGATGGATGAATTCTGTCACTGGCTGTCGACAGCAGCTTGGGGGCTGTCGACAGGGACTTCAGAAAAGTTGTTTTTGAAGGCAGAAATGAGAGAAGTGATGGAGTGTGGATACAAGAGAAAGAAGGCAATGGCCAATCACATGTTTCCCTCTGAAATTTCACTCATCTACCTTAACAAAGCTCCCCGTTAGTGTGTGCATGTGAAAAGCTCATCATTCAAGCAATTCAAAAACAATTTAAGCACGAATTTCACACATTGCAGCACCACACCATCATGTAAGGGGATAACCACAAGAAAATCTTTTGGTATTTTTGGTTTTATAATATTTCTTTTTTGTTTTTCTGAATGATTGGGCAAATTGTAAATAAACTAAATACTTTATCTAAAATAGATGTCCCTTTTTCACTTCAACCATGGATATGTGGCGGAGAATGATTTATCACGCATAATGAAAGTTTCCAAACAAGCATAACATGTTCTTCCACAAATCACCATTTGATATACCTTATAGTTGTCGCACATAAGGAACATATATTCAAGATTTAGTATAAGTTTCATTGCATTTTGCACAAACCCAATTCTCTTCTTAGTGTAGTGAATCTATCCTCAGCCAATGGTTTTGTGAAGATGTCAGCTAGCTGTTTCTTAGTGGGTATGAAGCTCAGCTCTAAGGTATTGTTGGCTGCCTCATCTCTCAAGAAATGGTGCCAGATCTCTATGTGCTTTGTTCTAGAGTGTTGAATGGGGTTCTTTGAGAGATTGATTGCACTCGTGTTGTCACATAGGATAGGTGTGCATCCAATGTCAATATTGTAGTCAGACAGTTGACTCTTTATCCACAACACTTGAGCTGCACAACTTCCTGCAACAACATATTCTGCCTCTGCAGTGGAGAGTGCAACCGAGTGTTGCTTCTTGGATGCCCACGAAACCATGCAACCACCAAGAATTTGGCAATAGCCACTAGTGCTTTTCCTGTCAATTTTACATCCAACATAGTCAGCATCAGAATAAGAGATTAAGTTGAAGCTACTACCTGCTGGATACCAAAGACCCATATCATGCGTACCTGAGAGATATCGGAATATTCTCTTAACTGCAGCCAAATGGCTTTCCTTTGGACTAGATTGATATCTAGCACAAAGGCAAACACTGAATTGAATGTCCGGCCTACTTGCAGTAAGATATAAAGTGAGCCAATCATACCTCGGAATTGCTTTGCATCTATCGGTTTACCTTTCTCATCACTTTCTAGCTTAATGCTTGTACTCATTGGTGTTGAGGCAGGCTTGGCTTGTTCAAATTGGAATCTTTTCAACAGCTCTTTGACATATTTTTCTTGTTGATGAAGAAGCCATCTTCTAGTGTTTCACATTTGTGATATTGAAGGTCCTGGTTGATCTTGCATTTGAGGAGGTTGTTCTGGAGGAGGGATTGCTTGAGGGGTTTCATCTTGAGGTTCATCCTCTTGTGGATCTTCTTCAGGTTCTTCTTCTCCCTTCTTGAAGAGGATATGATGGTCCTCATCATCGTAGTACATGTAAAGATATCCACCTTTTGCTTTGGGTGCTGTTTGAGAGTTCTTCTTATCTTTGACTTGTGGTGGATCTGCAAGGATTGCGTTATGATCTTCATGGGGAGTCCTGTGGGAATTGAGATTGTCAATTTTTGCAAGACTTTCATCAAAGACAACATGTGGAGTTTCTTCCACTATTTTATTCTTGACATTAAACACCCTGTAAGCTCTAGAGTGTTCTGAGTATCCAAGAAAAATACCTGGATCACTTTTGGCCTCAAATTTGTCTAGATCAATTTTATCATTGTTATGCATGAAGACTTTTGAGCCAAAAACTCTAACGTACCCAATACTGGGCTTCTTACCTTTCAGAAGTTCGTAGGGAGTTTTCCTTATGACAGGTCTTACCATGGCTCTTTTGAGTATGTAGCATGAAGTGTTCACCGCTTCTGCCCAAAACGTCCTGGCAAGTTGACTTTCAACCAGAAGGGTGCGAGGCATTTCCACCAAAGTTCTGTTCTTTCTCTCCACTACTCCATTTTATTCCGGAGTTCTTGGAGAGGAGAACAAGTGTTCTATCCCGTGGTGCCTGCAGAATTCAGAAAAGGAATTGTTGTCAAATTCTCCCCCGTGATCAGTGCGGATTGAGCATATCTTAAAAACACTTCCATGCTCAATTTTATTGAAGAATTCCTCAAACAGACTTATTACTTCATTTTTGTGTGCGAGGAACTTAACCCAGGTGAACCTAGAGAAATCATCTACAATGACGAAACCAAACCGTTTTCCATTGAGACTTAGTGTTCTCGTAGGTCCAAACAGGTCCATGTGCAAAAGTTCATAGGGTTTAGAAGTGCTTACCGGTGCTTTCGATTTGAAAGACTTCCTTGTTTGTTTACCCTGTGCACATGCATCACAAAAACTTTCATTTTTATTGAAGGAAATATCAGGGAGTCCACTTACCAATTTTAACCTCATGATCTTGTGCAAGACATTGTAGCTTGCATGGCCAAGCCTACGATGCCACAATGTGAGCTCATCTTGTTTATTTGCTACAAGACACAAGTTCTCATTTTCTGGGTCATTTAAGTCAACCATGTAGATATTATTCACCCTTTTTCCAGAAAACTTCAGACTTCCTATTTTCTTATCAATGATTTTGCATGAATTAGATTCAAAGACAACCTTATGACCTTTATCACACAGTTGGCTTATGCTAAGCAAATTGTGATGAAGGCCATCTACAAGGAGTACATTGTCTATAGAGTTAGAGGCATACTTACCAATCTTACTGAGCCGATGATCTGGCCTTTATTGTTGCCTCCGAAGACTACTTGACCTCCGTCTTCTCACACTACATAATTTTTCTTTGTCGCCCGTCATATGCCTCGAGCAGCCACTGTCCAAGTACCATTTGTTCTGATTGTGGACTGCTAGGCATTCCTGCACATGTGGATCAAACCAGAGGTTTTGGTACCCAAATCACTTTGGGTCCCAATGAATCATTCATGCCAAATAGTAAATACTTTGGAATCCAAACTTGTTTAAATTTTTGTTTGTTTGGGCTATTCCAGCATTGTTTTTCATTATGTCCAAATTTTTTACAGAAATTGCATGATGGAGAATCTTTCATGACATTTGGCTTTTTGTTTTGAGGAACATGCATGGGCATCTTACCTTTTTTGTTGCCTGGTCAGCCTTCCTTTGGAGGCTGGTTTCCAGTCCCGTCGACAGCTCTCATTGGGGTTGTCGACAGGTCTTGCAGTTTTGTTAGCAACAACTTTGGTTTTCTTGGGTTCCTGTTTCTTACCCTTAGCTTGGGTTTTGTTATTCTTTGCTGGGGTTTGTTTGCTTGTACTTGGGATGGAATCAACAAAGTTTGTCAACATGTTTTTGCCATTACTTTTGGTTTTACCGTTGATATCCAATCCCATGTTTAGCAACAAACACATTAGATCCCAAGATGGCATCAAGATTTTGTTTGCTTTTAACAAACTTAGTTAGATCTTCAGATTTTCCCTTAATATTCTCTTCAGCCTTTCTCAACTTTTCTTTTACTTCATTAAGTTCAGTTTGAAGAGTTTCAAGGGAGTTACTAAGATCATCTTTTTCTTTTTGAACATCTTGAAGTTTCAGTTTCATGCCATCCATTTCCTCACTGTGTGCTTGTTCGTCAACTCTCAACATTTCAATTTCCTTATTTAGGGATGCAATTGTTCATTGTGGTTGTGATCATGAACAATGGATTGAGTTTCCTTTTGAGTGCTTTATTCAAACTTATATTCACAAAATTTCTCAAACAAGATAGTATATGCTTCTTCCCATTCAACAATAGAGTATTTTCAAAGGAAGAGTTTACCTCGTTTGAGTCATCACTTCTTGCCATGAGACACTGAACTTGATCATCTCCGAATGTTGCTTCAGTGTTCTCATCCTCGTCATCATCACTCCAAGTGGCCATCATTGCTTTGGTCTTCTTGAATGTGAATTTCTCCTTCTCGAGCTTCTTCTTGAGCTCAGGGCACTCACCTCTCATGTGCCCTTGCTTCTTGCACTCGTAGCACACAACCTCAGAATTTTGTTAGTCTCAAATTTGTTAGCAAAATTTTTCTTTTGGAAATGTTTAGAATTACATGATCCTCTCCTTTTGGATTTCAAGAACTTTTGAACTGTCTAGTGAGCATGGCCATATCATCACTCTCATGCTCACTAGATGATTCAGATTCATCACTTTCCTGAGTGGCATCCCTCTTGGAGGCTGAAGAACTTTTCTTAGAAGCCTTCAAGGCAAGTGGCTTTCTAGGATTTTCTTCAGTCTCCTTTATTTTCACATTGATTTCATACGTCATTAGGGAGCCAATCAATTCATCCAATTTCATTTTAGAAAGGTCTTTAGAGTCCTCAATGACAGTGGCTTTGGTGTTCCAAGAGGATGGAAGAGACCAAAGTATCTTCCTCACCAAATCACTCTCTGAGTATTCTTTCTTAAGACCTTTCAAGCCATTGATTATTAACATGAATCTCGCAAACATATCAGAAATGGTTTCATCATTGTTCATTTTAAACATCTCATATTCAGAAACCAACATGCTTGCTTTAGATTCTTTACCTCGGACGTACCTTCGTAGATTAACTCAAGTTTGTCCCACATCTCTTTTGCAGAGGTGCACGTGGAGACTCTCGAGTATTCCTGGGGTGGACGCGCATTGCATCATGTTGAGGGTGCTCCAGTTGAGTGTCCCCTTTGCGATCTGGTCCTTGGTCCAGGTATCCTCGTCCTCCGGCAAGGTGTACGCTCCTTTGCTGACTATTTTTCATAGTTCGAAGTTTTGCGCTCGTAGAAACACCTGCATGCGGTTTTTCCAGTATGGATAATCAGTGCCATCAAAGAAGGGCGGCCTGGTGACTGAGTGTCCCTTGGCCATATACCCCTTACTAGAATCCATGAGATCAAAGTTCTCCTGATCGTAAGATCAAACAAATATGACAGTAAATCGGAGAAACCTTGCTCTGATACCAATTGAAAGGTTGCGGAATTCCCGGTATGGTAATCTAGAAGGAGGGTTGAATAGATTACTGCCGATTAAAAACTTTTATCACCTTCTTTTTGCAAGGACACAACTATGAGAACTGTAACAGAGTTCAAGATGAACTTAGATGTGTGTAACTCGATAATAGATAGAGAACCAAACTATCTGACGTGTGTAGAGACACCGTGCCTACCAAGCATCTAACGTAGAAGCGTTCAAACCATAGGACACAACGTTTTACGTGGTTCGGAGTATACAACTTGTGTATCCTACGTCCACGGTCCACACACACACGCAGAAAAGACTGCTTCTGAGCTAGTTCAACAACTACAACTCACACACACGAGTTGTCTGATGTGAAACCACGATCAGAACAACACACGCCACGTGAATCAAGCACAAGGACTGCTTGAGACACAACCACACACACACGGATATGTAAAAACAAAAACAGAGAGAGAGTTCTGAGTTGAAACACAAATCCTAATTGAGAACTCTTCTCATGATCGTCTGGGTGGGCTTCAAGCTTTGTCTTGAGAGTCACAACTTGATGGAGAGACTTGAATCCACGATGATCAAACTCCATCACTGCTGGATTAACAGTTGGTTCAATATCTGAACAGCAGGGTGAAGCAGAGCAGCAGCAACACTTCTGGTTCTTGGACTTTCTTTAGGGTTTTTGGTGGAGGCTGCTTCTGTACGAGATTACCTTCAAAAGATAGCTTATATAATGGTGTCCACATATGGAGAGACGTGGTAGTTGGAACCACCATGTATAGCAACATAAAAACTTTCCGAATTTGAAGGTCTTCTTCGTTTGTCGACAGCACTGGGTGCTCCTGTCGACAGGTGTTGACAGACAGATGACAGGGAGTTCGGGAAGCAGTTTCCTGTTAGTGGCTGTCGACAGGCACTCCTATCCTGAGGTGTGTCTTTCTGTCCTGTGTGTAGCTGTCGACAGGGGCCTTTGTGGCTGTCGACAGGTACCTGCTTTTATGCTTTTCTTGATCTTTTGAACCTTGTCTTGGTACATGTCATGCACAGTATCTCACCTACATGAAAGAATATAGTTAGGGAGATATAATGTCATATATATGATCAATTAACATGTTTGTTTCATTTGTCTTTCAAGAGTCATTGTTATCATGTTTCATTGCTTGACATCTATCAATTTTGTCCATGAAATATTCATGCTCATCATAAAAAACAAAGACGTGATTTGTTAGCTTAGCATTCTCATTAAACATTCAACATATGAGAACTCAACAGGTCCAAAATCCCAAATAGGGATCTGATCAGCGTGCCGTTTGCTCCGACACGACTGGGTGGGTTAAATTGATGTGTGCGAACTGACAGAATCCGATTTGGATTTCCAGATTGGGTTGGGCATTGAAATGACGGATCTAAAAAAACCCAAGTCTAAAGGGTCAAAACACACAACCCGGGGGTCCAAAATCCCAAATAGGGATTGATCAGCATGTCTTTAACTCCGACACGACTGGGTGGGTTAAATTGACGTGTGCGAATGACGGAATCTGATTTGGATTCTCGGATTGGGTTGGGCGTTGAAATGGATGGATAAAAAAAAACCCAAGTCTAAAGGGTCAAAACACACAACTCGGGGGTCCAAAATCTCAAATAGGGATCTGCGCGGCGGTGCCGTTCGCTCCGACACAACCGGATGGGTGAAATTGACGTGTGCGAACTGTTGAATCCGATTTGATTCCCGGATGGGTGGGCGTTGAAATGACGGATCTAAAAAAAGCTCAAGTCTAAAGGGTCAAAACACACAACCCGGGGGTTCAAAATCCCGAATAGGGATGATCGGTCGTTGGACACTGCGTGGGTTAAATTGAGTGTGCGAACTGACGGAATCCATTTGGATTCCCGTGTTAAAGGTCAAGTTCTAAAGTCAACAACACAAAGGGAAAATCGCAGGGATATGGATGGCGTTGCGGATCGACACGAAAATGGTGTTTAAAATGACGGGATCAAATAATGATTTGGATTCGGATTGGGTTGGGTGTTGAAATGACGGATCTAAAAAAACCCAAGTCTAAAGGGTCAAAACACACAACCCGGGGGTTCAAAATCCCAAATAGAGATCTGATCGGCGTGCCGTTTGCTCCGACACGATCGGATGGGTTAAATGACGTGTGCGAACTGACGGAATCCGATTTGGATTCCCGGATTGGGTTGAGCGTTGAAATGACGGATCTAAAAAAAACCCAAGTCTAAAGGGTCAAAACACACAACCCGGGGGTCTAAAATCCCAAATAGGGATCCGATCGGCGTGCCGTTCACTCCGACACAACCGGGTCGGTGAAAGTGACGTGTGTGAACTGACGGAGTCTGATTTGGATTCCCGGATTGGGTTGGGCGTTGAAACGATGGATCTAAAAACTCAAGTCTAATGGGTCAAAACACACAACTCGGGGGTCCAAAATCCCAAATAGGGATCCGATCGGCGTGCCGTTCGCTCCGACACGACCGGGTGGGTGAAAGTGACGTGTGCGAACTGACAGAATCCGATTTAGATTCTCGGATATGTTTGGACGTTGAAACGACGGATCTAAAAAAACCCCAAAAACGACAGATCTAAAAATAGTTTCTAATTAAACTTGAGAAATAATCACATATTTTAAATTTAATTTTTCAAAATAATGTATGTATATCAATTTTTATTACTATTTCTCATATTAATTTTTTTTAATATAGGATCGACCTCCGGCACTTGACGATCACGTGGCGGGGACAGTAGACGATCCGGCAGATCTGTCCTGATTTTTTATATTTATTATTTTGTATGATTTTATATTTGTTGTATTTTATGATTTTATGTTGATTGTGAGTATTTATGAAATTTATGAATATTGAAGTAGGTTTGGAAAATCATTGTTATTCTGTATTAAAAAAAAATACAGAAATTTCTGAGGGATAATAGTCCGTTGGAAAATAGATATTACCGACGGAAAACACCCGTCGGAATTTCTGTCTAAAATACTGACAGATTAATTTCCGATGGATTTGTGGGTTGGAATTTACCCACGGAAATTCCGATGGATTTTCTATCGGTAAATACTGACCAAGTTTCCGACAATGGTTTTCGACGCTTTCGGTCGAAAATTATCGACCCAATTTCTGACAGATTTTCGACGGATAATTCTGTCGGTATTTCCGATAGATTTCCGACAGAATTTTGTGTCGTCGGTAATTGCTGACCAGATTTTTCCGACGGATCATTTTCGACGACCTTTCGACAGAAAGCTGTCAGAAGGATCTTTTTCCGACCGATTACCGTCGGATTTTCGACGGATGGTGTCCGTCGAAAATCCCACCTTTTCTTGTAGTGTAAGTGACTTATCAAAAGGTGGTGTGACGACCTTAGCTATACTTTGAGGGACTGGAGAAGTAGCAGAAGAAGTTGATGAAAAGTAGGCACAACACCCTTCCCTTTTCTCATCATCACTCTGATCTACAAACTCAAATGAAGCTTATCGAGAGATGATGCACCTGTAGACTATAGAGATGGGATCGATCAAATAGACGAGGATCAAAAGTTTGAACATGCAAACATACACCCCCAAGGTCTCAATTTATAGAGCGCCAGGGGGAGTCATTCTTGCACTCTGAAGATGCTCTTTGGTGCCCTCCACTATCATGATCCAGAGTGAAGTGTTCTTCAGTCAAGCATTATAGCCCCTTGATCCATCAATTTGCCACCCACATTGCAATCTTCATCCAACAACCATCAACACCCTTATCCAACGATTGCCTAGCATCTAGCCTCTTGTAACGACTATTTGAGTCACCATTTCCCAAGAGATTGAGGAGTGGTGCCGAAGTTCCCCACCATTGATCGATCATGACACATGTAGTAAATGAAGCCATTGCAAGCACTAAGGCAATAGCCCCATTCTCTCCTGACATACTCCTAGGCCTAAGTCTCTTATGCTCGAGAGTAAAGGGGATGTGAGATGGGGGGTAAAGTAGCTTGTCCTGTTAGGGCCCCCTCTACCTGGCCTACTAGCACAAGCGTAATGGGTTAGGCCTAGTTGAGGCCCCGCTCTCCCGTAGGGGCCCAAATGGGGGGATAAAGATGGACTAGGTTCATATAGGCTCTAGCTTCTCGGCTCTAAGCCCACTGTCTCTAGACGCTCCAATTGTTCTTCCAGGTAAGTCCTCAACTCTCCTAGGCCACATAAGCCCACCCCCCCCCCCCACCCCAAGGCATAGGCGCATGATCCATCGATTGCATGATTTGCATCTATAGTAGTAGAAAGGAGCTCCCCTCTCAGTATGCCTCTCTATCTTAGAGTAGTCAATGACGCCTCCCAATCCTACCCAAATTGCATAAACATAACTCACCCTCTCCCTAGGCCATTCCAATGGCCACTTCCATGTAGAACATGTTTTACTATTCCCCCTACGGTCTGTCTGCATGACAAGGAGCAATGCACTTAGAGGACTCATGACACGCATTTAAAAGGGACAACAACATAGGGAGATAGGAACATGGACAAATGGTTGGAGAAAAGTAGGTTAATCTATTCAAAGAGTACTAGTTACTCTCTCTCTCTCTCTCTCTCTCTCTCTCTCTCTCTCTAGCTCTTGCACTATCCTCTCTTCCTTCCTCAGCTCCACTATATTTTTGCCATTTTTGTAACTTGAGCATCGAAAGATTCTCCTTCAAGATCACTCTTAAGGACCCTCTAACCCATTCTTCATTTAAGTTGTTCTCTCAAAGAAAAGGACTGCTATTTGTGTGGACGTGCTGCCCTTACCAACTTCAGACATAAGTCCCACCCTCTTATGTCTAAGGCATAAGTTAGGTGCCAAGCCCACCTGGGCAACTTTCTCTACTTTATTGATATTTCATTCAACCCTACCCTGATCTGTGTTTAGGTTCGGTCAATCATAAGCATAATATATATATATATATATATATATATATATATATATATATATATATATATAAATGTTAAAGATACAAAAGATTTATGAGAATCCACAACTCAACTCAACTGTGGGAGTTGAAGAGAAGGAAAAAAGCTACAAAGATCAAAGCTTCTCTTTCTTTGTAGCCATTTCGTTTTTTTTAAAATAATTATTCTATGTTGGGTGCAGAATTTTATTATGCTTGGGCAAACATACACTACAAGAAACAATACATATATCAGCGGCTAATAGTGTAATCACAGGGATTGGCTTCCCCTCGACACGGACATGGATATCAAATATGATGGCATGGAAAATAGGAAAGTGATCGCCACCTAGGTAAGTTGCCTAATGATGTGAAAAGACAATGGCTAACTTAAACTAGGAAAAGGAAGAGAACAGGAAGACTGACCTGGTGTCGCGGTCGTCATGGCCGCCGCGTCTCTACTATCGCGTCAGTAGGGGTCGACGCGTCTTTGTCGCGTCACCCGAGGCCGTTGCATTCTCTGAATGCGGGAGATTTGTTGTTGTGACCTTCTTCTAGTCCTCCAGCCGGCCAGAGCACCAGAGCTCCTCGTAGACGTTGCTTGCTTGCCTGCAATAAAAGAAAAACACAAAGAAAAGACCCTATTAGAATATGTAAAGTGTAATATCTATTCTAAAAGACGTGATGAGATGGGAGATCATGGTGGGAATGCACCTGGGGTGGTTTTAAACCCTGTGGGTGTGGGAAAACGTGGGTGGATGATAAATGTGCTCTATTTAAAAAGAACAAAAAATGCATGTAGAAATGGGAGAAAGGAGAGAAGAGATGATGAGCCCCATTAGGGCGACTTCCTGGCATGAGTGCAGCTCCAATGATGTGCCAAGAGATCCAGGAGATTGCTGAAGTCGCCCTCTTCACGGTCCTTGCTCCATTAATGGTGAAATGAATGAGTTGTGAGGAGTGAAAAGTGAAGGAAATGAGTGGAATGAATGGCTACGTGGCTAAGTCTTGTTCAGAGGAAATTTTGGCAGCCCTTCGGGATGATCATGAGTTCTCCCCGTCCATGAGGAGGGGTCAAGCTTATATAGAGCTTGGAGTGAGGAAAATTGGGTATTATCTCCTCAAAAAGATGTGGAAATTAAAAATGAGGGATAAAGCTCTATCAAAATCGGATTTGTAGAGTCATTAGGGGGCTTAGGAGAGTCCCTAGGGCCGAAAAAGTGCTTAAAGGGTCGGGATAAACTCTTGGACCAAGTCAAGGTGCATGGGAGGATAAATAGGATGTGTGGTTATAGAGGCCAGAGATCTCGGTCCTTGTCGCGTCAGATCGCGGGGTCGCGACTAGAGACGCGACGGTGCGGGGGGTCGCGACAGTGTTGCCCACGTGCATGGATAAGCATGGGCTGTCGCGGCGGCCTAACACGTCGCGGCTAGAGTCGCGGCGCCACGATGCGTCGCGACAAGGAATCCGAATTATTTTGGATTATTTTCTTTAACCACATGCTAAAATAGGAGTCAAATCCTCTAAGGACTCTCTCAAGTGATTGATTTCGGGATTTCAAGGCATTTTTAATGGATTAATGGGCTCAAATCAAGGCGAATGATGGCTCAAGGTGAGTGACCAATTAGGGGCCCACTAAGATAGCAAGAAATGTGGTCCAACCCATTAGTCATAATCGGGTGTCTACAGATTGCCCCTCCTTGGCTTCTACTTTGTAGGGGAGCGAAGCGGGAAATGGCGTGGAAAGGTCATGAAGTGACAATGGAATGGAGATGACGCGGAGTGGACTGAAAAGTGGAAGCCAAGGTGAAGAGACACCCGATGTTAACTAACAAGCAATTGGAATCCTTGTGAAAGCCCCGAGTCAGTTGCTCGAGTAGAATGCAAGAAGAGCACAAGTCTGGACGAGAGAAAAAAAAGAAGAGGACGATCAAACCTCTTGATTGAGAGGTACCCTAGCCGATTGGCCTGCAGGTTTCGTTTTGGAAGGACGTGTGCGTGCCAGGCAGGTAACTCATGACTTTGTCCTGGGAGCGGTTCGCAACCAAAACGAATCAAAGGAAAAGGATGAGTAATTGGATAAGGAATCCAGACAGGGAAATTCTTGTCAAACGGACGGGAACAACTCGCTCGGAGGCAAACCTTCCGATTCAGAGTGGAATTGGATTTCTTGATTTAAAACATGAAGGATGATTGGGCACTCAACAAGAGCTCATCAATGGTCAAGAATGAGTCAGGAAGGCTCAAAGTCCTAGATGATGCATGCTGGGCTAAAATAAAAGAAACCGTTAAAACAAATGCAAAGAAAATGAGAAAATACAAAATATATCAAGGATAATATTGTTAAGCTGGATAAGAAAGGGTCAAGAGACTACCTACAACCGCAGTGCAGGCCTGAACCCATCGTCCCCGATCTTAACTAACCCAACGGCCTATCCAATGGTTAACAACGTGCACCTAGATTATCATAGTTTTGGTAAAGGGGAACTCAAATCCAGAGCACATTGAGAACCAGCTGGTCCTTGAAATGATATAATAGATAGGATATCATATAGTAATGCCGGGAGTAAGGATAGAGATACAATACCTGACTTACCTGTGATGGCGTTTCCTGACTTTTTCTGAATCATCCATGAGAAAATAAGCATAATAATCACAAGATGACAGATGAATTAAATGAACATAGTCAAAGGAACACACATAAAAGCACAAACAGGAGAAATAATCACTTGGGTATAAACGCGACGTACTAATCGACCGCGACCTTATCGCGTCGTAGTAGCGCCCTGTCGCGACAAAGTCGCGTCGGATCGCGGCGTCGCGACTCGGACAGAGTCCTAAAAACGCAGAGAAAAACGGGACTTAGACTTATCCTAAGACATCTAGACTAGCACTAGGACTCCTAAACCTTTCCTAGACTTATCCTAACTCCTAGTTGCGGGATTAGAGTGGGTTTCTAACTCCCTAAGGCTTATAAATAGAGGATTTGGACTGCTAATCCCGCAGCTAAACTCCTGGCACCCTCTGCTTTCCAAGTTCTTCATCCTTTTCAGTTCTGCAGCCATGAAGAGGAAGCTTTCAGAGTTTGCAGAGGCTATCCCTCCTACTCCGGCCCAAAGGCAACTAGGGAGTCCTACACCGACCTCCAGCACCTCTCAGCCATCCCAAGACACATCTATTCCCGCCCGAATCTTCAAGTAAGTGGCTTATCTCCTGAGTTTGTGTACTTTCTGCATTACTCTCTTTTTTCCTGTTGTGCTCTGTTTTCTTCTCCTTCATCTCCTCCTCCTCCTTTCTTCAGATCCTCCTGGTCATAGGCGGTTCTCCAAGCTACCATGGCTGCTGCCGATGCTTGACATGCTGCCTTCGGCCTCAATTTCCGTCCTAAAAGAGTGGGGATTGTCCACGGTGCTAGTACTTGCCAAAAAGTAAACAAGATCGTTCATACGTGGGATAGCATCACCGCACTTACCGAGCTGTGGCACACTCAAACACACTCTTTTGTCTTCTCCGACTTTGAAGCCACCATACTTCTAGAAGAATGGAGGTTATGCTCGGTCTCCGCGCTACCACCGAGGCGAGGAGATAAAATTATCGTACACCGTGGAGAAGATCAATTCATGGAGTATTCTGGCCAAGCTGACCTTCATGAAGAACGACCTACGCTCCATGACCAGTGGCATGCACGTCCACTTACTCCCCATCGCACAGTGGGTCGTCTCTCAATGCAAGCGGAAAACCGGGAGACACGGCGCCATTGCCAAGGCGGCGGCCATCTGCATCTGCGGGGTCATACTTTTCCATCTGAAGACGGGACCATCTCCTTCGCCAACTGAGCATCATTGATTCCATCTCAGAAGGTTTGACCATCGGCCAAGCAGTCCTGAGTTATCTTATATGCCGGTCTATCTTCTGCAGCACTTGGAGGGCCCTTTTACGGATCGGTGATTGCCCTCGAACTATGGATGGGGATGCACATCCAATTTCGGGCGGAGGAGAGCTTGACTGTGGAGTGCAAGACGATGTGAACCATCCGTTGGCATACGTGGGCGGATCACTCCACATGAGCACCGAGCTTGGTGCAGACGGCGCAAATAAAGGGCATCCAAGCGTGGCGCGGGTACCTCCGGAGTCTGACCGTGGCGGACTTCGACGCACGTCCCCGGTTCATGCACGGCAAGATGATCCATCTCTCTCAGCGCACCGGTCTTGCCTTGAGGTTGCTGGGCAACGAGGCGCTTGTTTTTACAACCCGGACCGATGCTACCTCCAGTGCGGTGCGGCCCGGACAGTGGTTCCAATCCTCTCACACTTCCCGCCCATCCAAGAGAGGAAGAGGGGTGACGCGCAGGACGAACGTGACATGCGCAGCGCCATCGTCCATTGGGAGGGATGTGCTATGAGCGTGATCCTAGCAGAGGTGGAGGAAGATGATGAAACGGTCAAAGAATATGTTGAAGCTTTGAAGACGCTCCAACCTGCAGGAGGAGATGCTCGATTTATTTGATTTGATTTGATTTGTAGGCCAGATGGTAATTAGGAAAGTACTTAAAGCATTGTGGGTTGGTTGTTTAGAATGGATTAGGGAATGTAAAGATTTAGAATATGAATGAATGGAAATGGATTTTCTGTGCAATGTGAGCGCTCTGTTGATGACGCGACGATCAGGAGCGTCGCCTCTATGTCGCGGCCTGGCGGTGCGTCGCGACTATGTCGCGACGTCCCCTACTTGACGCGACATGAACGCGACGGCGCGCTGCGTCGCGTCACGAACCGATCGATTCAAAAGCAAATGGCCCCCCTTTCCTCTTCTTTCCGGTTTTCAAAAACCTTGAGCCTCGAATCTTCGAACTTTTG
This sequence comes from Colocasia esculenta, assembly GCA_014218235.1. Taxonomy (NCBI): domain Eukaryota; kingdom Viridiplantae; phylum Streptophyta; class Magnoliopsida; order Alismatales; family Araceae; genus Colocasia; species Colocasia esculenta. Next base: position 23,771 of record JACBKR010001362.1, on the reverse strand, counting down.
ACTCCTTCCCCAAGCTCCCTTCGTCTAGACCTCCTTGCTAGCCCGAAACACCAAGCTAAACGACCTACATTGCGATGGACGGGGGAAAGAGAGCGGCGAAGGCTCATCGCGGGGAAAACGCCACGCGGAGCGACGATACTCGCGACGACGGGTGGAGAGGCCTCGGCCGAGGAGGAGGTGCCCGAGGCCGTCACGGAGCGGAAGAGGAGGAAATGACTCCGACTATGAACGTGGAAGAGGAGAGGAAGAAACGGGCCAAAGCGATGAAATCGGTAAGTACCCTCGATCCCAAACCTGAATGATAGTAATAGGGAGATCCACGGAGCCCCTGGAGGGCGTATGTAGGGCGAGAGGCCATGAAAGCAAGGATCAAACAAAGAAGGCTCCGGCCGGTTTGAATCTGAAAACGCGTCAGCCCGACCTGTCGCGACATGGTGTCGCGACGGGGCGGGGCGTCGCGACAGTGTCGCGGCGCCTAGGGCAGTCGCGACCTTATCGCGACCTATGAAGGCGACGCGATAAGGTCGCGGCGGCCCGCACGTCGACAGGGTCGCGGCTATAGGAGCTGTCGCGACTCTGACCGAACATACAAATGGAACCAGAACTTGAACTTGAATGATTTTTTTGCAGGGTGAAATGAGGGCTCGAGTGTCATGGACACTGGTGCTAGCTGCCTTCCTGGCCCTTCCCCCCTTTCAGCGAGAGAGAGTAGATGAGATGGGGTTTGGGCAGATATTTAGGATTGAGAGGATGAGGGTGGACCCGGCCCTCACCCAGGCCCTGCGTAGCAGGTGGGACACGGAGGCGAGTGCCTTCGCGTTCCCTTGGGGGCATATGATCCCCAGCCTAGAGGATGTGAGCCGGATCACAGGGTCAGAGTGTACGGGCGGGCAGTGAGCGGGTATACCTACCCTTGCTACCATGACCTAGCGAGAGGGGCTCTTAGACCCCCGTGGAGCGTAGGTCTTCCCTAGTGCCTAGAGTAGCCTTGCAGGAGAGTCTAGGTCTATTTGAGGCAGGGAAGAATGCAGGGGAGACTGAGGATGAGTATCTGGAGCGGTTGGCTAGAGTCAGTAGGAGGGAAGTTAGCGAGTGAGCCTGGGCGCAGGCGGACTTGGACTTGCGCCGCTTCCTCGTCCTTTTGTTTGGTAGACTTTTGTTTGCCACGAGGGGCGACGCAGTCCACTGCCGCTTCCTGCCTTGCTGGCGGACTTAGGGAGGTAGGGGGGTATGCTTGGGGGGCAGCCTTCTTAGCGCACCAGTTTGACGGCTTGAGCGCCTCCGAGCGGCAGACGTCCACGAGTGGTTTCTATCCCTTCCTTAGGTACACCTTCTTCCTAACTTTAAACTTCAGATTTAGCTTGAACTGCCAATAATTTGCCTTGATTTTGCAGGTTTGGGCCTATCTACACCTCCCAGCCCTGAGGAGAGGGGAGTCACACGGCCGGGCCTCGTGCCCATTGCACGCCGTTGGGACTCTCACCGAGACACTCGCCACCTGGCCGACCAGCTGGAGCACCTCCAGGAGGCACTCGACAGCTACCCTTACCTGGATGTAAGACCCTTAATCCCTCCCTCTTTGGAATGTTTGTTGAAATGATGGATTTCTTCTTTTGCAGGTGGTTTGGCAGCCGTACCTGGGGAAGGTGATGAGGGACAGCCGTGGTTGGTGCAGGCCCGCCCTACTTCGGTAGGTCGGTGTGGTTGCATGCACTCAACCTCGTGCTACCTCTGAACCTGTTTCTGACCCAGCGCTCCTTGGGCCTAGACAGAGCGTCGTGGAGTCCCTCCCCGGGACGGTTCCGCCGGCGGGTCGGAGCTTCCGGGGCTTCACGACACGACAGACTGGAGGGAGCGGGCTCGCGAGCAAGAGAAAACTGGGAGCGGAAAGGTAAGGGGGTCAGATCAGACGCGACCACCGATGATGCCTACCTCCAGGCGTACGCCTTGAAGTACGGAGGAAAGGTGTATAAGAGCGCCCGACACCAGGTAGAACCTTCTAACCCACAACTCAAGAATGGGATTTAATGATTAAAAACTGACGATTTGTGCAATTCCGCAGGTGGACGTGACGTGTGATTGAGATGCATCGCTCGAGCCTTGCTCCAGTCGGCGGTGCAGGATCGGGAGGCAGCCCAGAGGCAGGTGGCAGAGCTGGTAAGTACTGTGTTCACACCTTCAGCCCCTTTTAATTTAAGCAAGTTTTTGAAACTGACCTGTCTTTGCATGCAGCGGAGTGAGCTGAGAGGAGGGAGGAGGGGGCGGCGGTGCGCAGGCGGGCTTCTTCCGGGAGCGCAGGGGAGTCTCCATCACTCATGGAGGCTCGACTGGCGGGTGCTGTGGTGAGAGGCCGAGGAGGCTCGAAGGCACTTGGAGGGAGCGGGTAAGTTCAATTAGAGACTTTGAGTTGATTATTTCCAAATGATGCTGATGACTGCTTGTTGTGAGCAGAGGAGAGGACGGAGGTGACCCATGAGCACGCCATGACGTTGCAGAGTGAGAGAGATCAGCAGCGCACCCGGGGGAGGCAGCTGAGGCACGAGTGGCGGAGATGACTCAGGAGTTGGCGACGCTGCGGTACAGAGGCCACCCGGAGATCAGGAGGAGGTCACCCGACTGCGTGCAGAGTTGCTAGCGCAGCAGACACTGGCGCGGAGCCTCCAGCAGATTGTGACGACATCGACCGTTCACGCAGCGGAGCCGGAGCGGCAGAGCGTGAGCGTCAGCAGGGCGATGGGTGCCTCCGTTGGGCAGTACCTAGCGGGTTCCTCCAGTAGGCGGAGGAATGAGGAGGAGGAGAGGCGCCGGCGGGTGAGGGTAGTGCCATGAGGGTAGGGGGTGGTGAGATGTTGCCACCTCCAGATAGGAGAGAGGGATCCGGGGAGAGTGGTGGCGATGTGAGGAGTCTTGTGGCCACTCCCCTTTATCGATGTACATCTTGTTCATACCTTAGTGCTTTATTTTTATGCCAATGTTTATGATGAATGGATGGTGTGATTGACACGAGTGAGAGGCGAGATTCAAACAAGAGCGAGAGAGAGGATTTGAGCGCGACGCCACACTCAGCTTTCTTTAAAATTCCGTTCTGCACCCACTTAGAAGAACAAGTCAGATCTGTTCTTAGGGCCCCTTGCACAGAAAAGAACATAAAAGCTAACTCCGCAATTTGTCAAGGGGCCGAGCCTTATTAAATAGGCGAAAAGACTATAAAATAATGCATGCTAAAGAAAAGGAATATGTACATGCCCTTAAAAAAACTATTCTCATTTTTTTGTGATTTGAGGATCTTTTGATTTTTTTGGTTTTTTTGGGGATTTTTTATTTTCTTGGTTTTGGGGATCTTCTGATTTTTTTTTGGATTTTGGGGATCTTTTGATTTTTTTTTGATTGGATTTGGATTGGGGATCTTTCGGAACATAACACATCTTAATGTTGAGTGATCGACCGTGGGTCTTACCTCTACCTCACTTTGGCGAGTAAGATTTATGTGCAACGCATATTCATATTAGGTTTGCCAGTTTCTTGTCCCTGTGAAAACAATGTTCCAACACAAGACCAAGCGCATGGATTCTTTGGTCATTTTAGGAGGGATAGGAAGAATGTAAAAAGATAAGACTTAATCTTGGGGTCGGGGTTACTGACTTGTAAGACTTGCAACGAAATAAGTCACATGTGCTATTCATCTGTTGTCCAAGGACTTTAGGGCCACAATATTTTCTCTTTGTCTGGGGCATGCGTGCGACCGGGCTCAAGGGCGTCCCGGGGGAACTGTACTGCCACTTTAACATGCCCCTTCACTTTGCATTTGACGCTTTTATATTATTATTATATTATTTTTTTTTTTTTTTTTTTTGCTATATGCTTTTCTTAGAACTGCCGTCCCTTTTTGAGACTTCCAACACATGGTTTATACCGTTGCAGGTTTACAGGTCAGCTTTCCCCTTGCCCTTAGACCTTGTCCGAATAGGGAGAGAATTGACCTCTTCGTTTCTCTGAGCAAGGGCTAAGTGAGAACACTGTATATGGAGGAACAACGATCTTAGGCTTACCGTGTTGAGTACGTGGTTGCACATAAGTATTATTTCGTCAATATGAGAAGGAGCGAGACACTTGGCAAATGGCTACTTATTAATTGGTGTTGTTATCCAAAGACTTTTGATCAGGGGTAGAATCTTTTAAGATATAACCCATTCCATGGATGAGAGAGTTCATCACCATCGGCGTTAACTAACCTATACGCGTTTCCCGGGTACACTTCTTTGATGACGTACGGCCCTTCCCAGTTTGCAGACAATTTTGACCTTGGACCTCCAGGTTTATGAAAATTCGCTTCAAAACCATGTCTCCTTCTTGAAATTTACGCTCAATCACTTTCTTTTGAAAAGACCTTGAGAGTCTTTTGATACGAAAGTACGTGATCGGCTGCAGCTAGACGTCGTTCGTCTAAGAGTTCTAGTTGCGTAAGTAACGCCTCCCGATGTTCATCGGGATTAAGTTCTTTATCCAACTGAATTCTTAGCGAAGGGATGAGGATTTCGTGTGGACATACCGCTTCCATTCCATATGTGAGTGAGAAAGGGGTTTGCCCGTAGGTGTGCGGATGGAGGTGCGGTAAGCCCACAGAGCCTCAATTAGCTTTTCTTGCCAATCAGCGAATTTATTAGACTCGCAAGTTTTCTTTAAGATTTTCAAAAGCGTCTTGTTCGTGGCCTCGGCCTGGCCGTTGCCCTGCGGATAATAAGGAGACGAATGATGCAAAGAAATACTGAACTTCTTACAGAGGTCTTGAAGATCTTGTGATATGAACTGGGGCCCATTGTCGGTGACGATGCTGCCAGGTACTCCAACCGCGCAATGATGTTCTTCATGATGAATCTGCACACGGTCGAACCTTTGATTTCTGCAAACGCTTCCGCTTCGGCCCATTTGGTGAAAATACTCAGTGGCAGTGAGGATGAAGGACTTTTGTTTTGTCTGAGCATTAGGATCACCGAGAGGCCCAATGATATCAAAGGCCCACATGGAGAAAGGCCAAGGAGAAGATAGTGGATGTAAAAGAGAAGACGGAGCATGAATTTTATCGGCATGGATTTGGCACCTGACACACCTACGGACGTAGGCGGCACAGTCTTCTTCCAAGGTTGGCCAGTAGTAGCCCTGCCTAAGGATCTTTTGGCTAACATCTGGCATTCACATGCCCTCCGCATTCGCCGGAGTGAGATCCTTCACTATCTTCCAAGCCTCTTCATCGGTCACACATCTGAGGAGCATTCCATTTAGAGCGCGTCTGTAGAGAACTTCACCCACGAGGGTGTATTTTAAGGCTGCTCTACGGATAGCTCGCCTATCTTCTGCTTCGGCTTCTTCCGGGAAGGTACCGTCTTTGCAAAACTGCTCAATCTCATGATACCACGGGCTTTCTTCTTCCATTAATTCCCCCAATTCAACAAGCAACAACTCCTTCGCTTCTTCTTCTCTGCCTTCAACACTAGGGAGCTCCTAAGGTTCGAGAACCAAGGGTCCTGAGTTGAGGGAGCTTCTAATCTCTGAACGGTGATAGTCTCAGCGCTACGGCTGAGAGGGAAGGAGAGAGATGAAGCTAATGACGCCAGAGCGTCGGCCAGAATGTTCTGAGAGCGAGGAGTATGAATGTAGATGAGTTGGCGGAATTGCTTGGCGAGGAGCGTGACCAGATCTTGATACGGCTTGAGCTTGGGGTCACGAGTGCGATAGGTAGAGAGAACTTGCCGAAGGACGAGCTGAGAGTCTCCTATGATCTTAAGGTGACGCGCGCCCAAAAGGTAGGCGAGCTTAAGACCGGCCAGGAGAGCCTCATACTCGGAGATGTTGTGTGGCATAGAACTGAAGTTGGTAAGCTAAAGGAATGGTGATCCCTTCTGGGGTGAGCAAGACGCACCTATGCCCGTCCCCTAGAATGAGAGCTCCATCGAAATGGAGTGACCAGAAGGGATCATGAGAGACAAGTGATAGGTTTTCATCGGGGAAATCCTCCTGAACCGTATCACTATGAGGAAGAGAAGGTGAGCAAGGTGCTCAGCAATGGCATACCCTTTTATGGCTTTCTGAACAATAAAGGAGATATCGAACTGAGAGAGGAAACTTTGCCAGCGAGCCAATCTGTCGGCGAGGACTGGCTTCTCAAGGAGATACCTAATAGGGTCCATTCTAGAAATCAAACTCACCTTATGAGCTAGGAAGTAGGCTTCAATTTCTGCACTACCCAAACTAGCGCTGCACAAGTTTTCTCCATCGTGGTGAGTTTGAGCTCGGACGGATTGAATAGCCTAGATAGGTAGTAGACTGCCCTTTCTTTGCCGAATTCATCAGCTGAGCAAGGACAGCTCCTAGGGAGTCCTCAACAGTTGACAGATATAGGATTAGGGGTTTCCCAGGGATGGGCGCTTGAAGCACGGGTGGATTCATAAGGTAACTTTTGAGCTCATCGAAGGCCTCTTGGCATTTAAATTCCATTCAAAACTGACTCCTCCTCTCAACAGTTCATAGAACGGACGACATCTTTGAGAGTGCTGAGATATGAATCTCCTTATGAACTGCAGCCACCAATCAAACCTCGAAGCTCAGATATGTCTTAGGAGGAGGCATCTCATGATTGCCTTGGCCTTGTGTGGGATCTATTTGAATCCCCCGCTTACTAACTATGAAGCCTAGCAACTTCCCCGAGGAAACCCAAACACGCACTTCTTTGGATTCATCTTTAATTGGTATTCTTGTGCGCGACGGAAGACCTTGGCCAGCACAGAGGAATGCTCTCTTCGAGTTCTCGACTTCACCACGATATCGTCCACGTAAACCTCAACATCGATATGTATCATATCGTGGAAGATAGCCAACATTGCTCTTTGATAAGTGGCGCCGACATTCTTTAGTCCAAACGGCATGACCACATAGCAGTATGTTCCCCATGGGGTGGTGAAGGAGGTCTTCTCCTGATCCTCCGGGGCTAGACGAATTTGATTATAGCCGGAATACCCATCCATGAATGATAGAGTTTCGAACCCTGTATTTGATCATCAAAACATCCAAATGAGGCAGCGGGAAATCGTCCTTAGGACATGCCTTATTCAAATCCCGGAATCTATGCAGATGCGCACTCTTCGTCTTTCTTCATCACCGGGACGATGTTGGCCACCCACAAGGATAGAGGACTACACGGATAAATTTGGCTTTGTGTAGCTTATCAATCTCCTCTTTCATCTTTAAAGCGATGGGGGAGGAACCTCCTTAGCTTTTGTTTAACGGCAACTGCCCTGGCTTCAAAATTAACCTATGCTCAACCAAATCGGGGTCAATGCCAGGCATGTCATCATAGGACCAGGCGAAAGAATCTTTGAACTCCCTTAAAACCTCTATGAGCACTTCTTCTTCTTCGGGAGGGAGACCAGATGCTATGGTCAAGAGCCTGGTGTCCTCTTGCGTTCCCACATTCACTCCTTAGTAGGTTCGTCGACTGCTGAGGTAGGTTCATCGAATCTCCTCATACCACTAGCATATGCCTCAGCAGCATCCTCTATCTCAACCCCATTTTCTTCTAGTGGGTCTTCTTTGGCTACGATTTCATATATCCCAAAGCCATCGTCTAGCCCTTCCTCTATCGGCATCTCCTCTAAGTTCAGAACTACCGCTTCCTTGACGAACTCTTCGACAGCTAGAAGAGCGCCACATCTATGGACTAGGTCTAAGAGGTATCTACAGGGCACGCCACTACCCTTCTTCTTCCTAGACGGGGACGGGGACTCACTAGAGACTACCCTTGAACTTGAGTTAGATTTGGTATTTACAGGGGGTTCTGGAGAATCGTCCAGAAGTTTATTGGAAGGGAAACAGACGGGTGTGGTGAGGCCGCGAAGATCCTCCGATGGAGCTGGAGGAGGGAGCAGGCCACCCGGGCTCAGGGTGCCGGCAACAGCATCGGGGTGTAGGGGAGCAGAAGGCCCCTCACCCGAATTGCCCGGAATGGCCATGGCTGACCACCAGGCGAGCGAAAAGGGCGACGATGGCTATTGGGGAGCAGATGCGACGGGGATCGCCGTCGAGATTTAGGAGCTGGAATGGGTGACGGGGATCGCCGTCGAGATTGAGAGCGCGAGGGAGGTGACGGGGATCGCCGTCGAGATCGGGAGCGCGAGGGAGGTGACGGGGATCGCCGTCGGAGACAGGAGCAGGAGGGGGGTGACGGGGATCGCCGTCGGAGACAGGAGCAGGAGGGGGGTGACGGGGATCGCCGTCGGAGACAGGAGCACACATTTTTTTGTTATTTTGAATTTCCTCATTTTTTAATAAATAAAAAAAATATAAAAACACATTAGACTAAATGGTTGGGGGAAAGGAAAGGATCGAACCATTAAAAAGAATGATGGAGCGGGGTGAAGGACAAACGAATGCCTCAATGGCGTCGGGCGAGATTTGGACGATGATGGGGAGAGGCAAGGGAACTAAGCTAACATTAAACTCAAGCACGGATGTGATAAAATGAGTAGGAGGCGGGAGAGCCCTGGCCAGAACTCCTGCATAAAGAGGGGCAAATGAACTGACTGATCTTCCTCACCAACCCAGGCAACTGTCGCCTGGCGGTGGTTGTTGGTACTGATAAAAATGCTACCTGCGGTTCGTCCTCTCCATTGAATAATCCATTGACCGCAGAAACAGGGTCTTCTGATTCCAGCTCTTCTTCCTCAGCTTCTGACCTTTCGAACAACAGACTGACTGATGAGACGATATCATCTTGATCTGGACCTTCAGTATCTTCTTCAGCTTTCTTCTTCTTGTTGGGTCGCTGCTCCTCTAAAGCTTGATAGTCCGATCTTGGTGCTTCCATGATGGTGATATCCGGGTGAATGGGCCCTCGGACAAAATGCTCGTATAAGGACCAAGTGAGCGATCCCTGGTCTGAATGTGGAGGAATGAGGAAAGCAGCCCATCTGAATATCCAAGGCCACGCTTCGTGAATTTCTTGGTAGTGGCGACAGTCTTTGTTTGCCCCTGGAGGTGGGCACCCAGGCCTTTTCCTGACTGATAACCCAGTCTGAACATGATGTCCCACCCCTTTGTATTCTTGCTTACATCCTTCCTGACTGCCATCATATGAGGAGACCCAATTGGGCGATTTGAAGAGAAAGTATAGGCCAAGTGTAGTTAACATCAAGCACTGAGATTATGGGCTTATTGGACGGCCTATGATGGCAGTACTCTCTCAACGGCTTCGACGGTATGCGTTGTGGTCACACTCTTGACCTGACTATCCTTCCTTGAAAAGGGAATTTTAGGCACTGATGTGCTGTAGAGGGTACCGCCCCTAATGATTCGATCCACGGGCGCCCTAGAATGGCTTTGTAGGTGTGATCAATATTCAGCACATAGAACTCCACGGACATGACGAGAGGGCCTAATTCAGCTTGCAAAGTGATGACCCGTGACAGGCACGTCGTGAATTGTCATATGCAGCAATAGTGGTAGGCGTGGGCTGCAATTGACGTTCCGATATGTTGCAAGCTCTAAGAGTGCTTAGTGGACACACATTAATGGAAGCTCCTGTGTCCACCAGAGCCGCATCGACAGCCACCTTATTTATGGTGAGTGTCACACACAGAGGCATTTTCTGGCCTCGGGGGCGGCCAACTCGTCATCAGAAAAGGTAATGGTGGGTCCTCTGTTCACTATTGAGAGCACTGAGGGCAGATTGTCTGGATTCATGTCCTCACTGACCATGACTCTTTGCAAGAAAGTTCTGAGAGCGTCTTGATGAGTCTGTGACCTCTTAATGAGCTCCAATATGGAGATCTTGGCGGGAGTTTGATCGAGGTGCTTTAAGATGTCATATTGAGTTCCCGGTGCCGGATCAATCTCTTCCGTATCTTGTTGCTGCTGACTGTTGGCTTGTTGACCTGGCATTGGCATGGATGTGCTAGGATACATCCGATGAAACATTCGCCCGCTACGGAGGGCAAGGTTATGGTGGAGTGGAGAGGCTGTGTGGTGTCGAGGATAGAGGGGCTGGCTAGTAGAGGTGTTGGCATAGGGGTGTATTTGGTGGAGGGATGATGGGTGAGGTGACGGGGAAATAGGATGGTGAGGTGATGGTGGCAACATGGGGTGTAGGGAATGAGGCGTGGTGGATGCAGGTGCGGGAATAGTGGGCGTGACGTGAGAAATGGCCAGGAGTTGGCCTACCTCATGATCGTCATCGAAGACCCACTGGGCTTCTGGTGGTGCATGGTGGACAACGGGGTTAACATGCGCAGGCGGAGGCGGCGGAATTGGTTGAGGGTTCGGAGCGGGTTGGTGTTGTGGCATGGGATTACGGACTATGCCCAGGTCATTCGCCGGCTGCTGCGGCTGCTGCTGTTGCTAGTGTTGCTGGTGTTGCTGCTGGAAGGGCTGGTATTGCTGTTGCTGTTGCTGTTGTTGTTGCTGCTGCGGCTGCTGTCGCCTCTGTTGCTGCTTCTGTTGCCTCTGGCCTTGCTGGTCCCTCAGAGTTTGGATCAACCTTTTCATTTCTGCCCAATCAATCTGATTCTGCTCATGGAGATCGTATATCATGTCCCGAAATTGGAAGCAATCAGACACATTGTGGCCCGGATGACGATGATAGACGCAATACTTTGTTTGATCGGCCGCCATATTCCAGTTCGCCTTCTCAGGAGGGAGTCTTAAAGCGTTTAGGGACATGAGGGCTGCAAAGACATCAGCTAGAGATTCAGGCAATGGAGGGTATTAGGTTCTCTTGGGCCATTGGGTTTCCTGGGTGCATAGCCATTTTGTGGTGGAGGGACTTGGGAGTATTGGCGCTGGTCTTGAGGAGATTTTGTCCTTGGGGAGGTGGCTGCCTATTGTTGCTGTTGTTCCAAGGCTGATGGGCTTGCTGGGTATAGGGGGACCTACCTACTGGGCCTTGAGGGTTGCTAACGGCACCTACCTGTTCATTGGTCTGGATCCCCTCGGTGACTGGGCCTTGCGGCTTCTTGGCATAACGGGCCTTGGGGTCTCAAACATGGAATGTATGGGCGAGTCCTTAAGTTGGGTTGGATGAAACGGGCTCGACTATACAATTGGTGCATGGTAGAGATGTCGTTCATGGCCAAAATGGCTCGGTAGGTGGGTGTGGCATTAGAGATCAACAACTTTATTTCTCTTCCTCAGGCATTGGGCAACGGACCTTGGCGGCCAATGAGCGCCACCGGTCGGCATAGGTGGAGAAATCTTCTTCTGGCTTCATCTTCTCGGCCACTAAATCCACAAAAAAAGAGTATTCGGGTCCCACCCGATCCTGAAACTGCTGCAGGAATCTTTCTTGGACGATTTGGAAGTCCTCGGCTTCCTCAGGAGGCAAAGAATAGAACCATTCCAAGGCCGGACCATCTAATGATTTTCTGAACAGATACGCCATGAGATGGCGGTCATACTTGTGCGGCGCCGATTCATAGACGAAGTCCTTCAGGTGAACATAGGGGTCCCTACCCCAGAGTATCGACGATATACAGGGAGTTCAGACTGGGGAGGCACCCGGAGGTATGGAAGGACGGGAGGGCAATGTCAGCTACCTTCCGAGGATCAATTTGCCTCCGGAGGTCATGAAGCTCCTTCTTCATACTTGTCCACTCCGCCAAGAAATCGGAAGGGGATTGAATCTGATGCGCGGGACAAGGGAGCGTGGTTGCTCAAAGGAATGAGACCTCTCGCGAGGGAGCGGAGCTGGCTCGGTCGTATAATACGTAGTGGGAGGAGGGACCGAGGCCGAAATCTGTCGGGGGGGGGTAGCTTGGTTCTGAAAAGTGAATGGCTCGAGGGGCGGGAGGCGTAGGGTCTGCCCAGACGAAGAAAGGTGGGGGGCTGAAGCGACGCTGACGGAGGACTCCGCCGGTCGGGCTGGGTTTGACCCCGGGGAGATAAAGGTTGTTTCCCCTTGGCAGCAGCTATGAACTCTCGGACCTGGTCCGGAGTGAGGTGAGGAAGGAGCTGGCTGAATTGGGAGTGAGGGTCATCATCCCCAGGAGGGGAGGGGGAGGAGGACGGGTGGATCCAGAAATAGAGGGAGGCTGGATATGCCCCGGAGAGTGGCCATGGAAGGTTGGGCCACTTCTCGAGCAGACCAAGGGGTAGGGCATTGTCGGCAAGGACACAAAATGGTCCATGTCGAAGAGGGATAATGATATAGCACGAGGGTTGGAGGGGACTGACTCGGTCTCCCTAGACAATGACGCATACACCCCCAACCATTTGGGGGGGACACCTAAACTCTAGCACAACAAGAAAGACAGAGAGGAGAGGGGGATCAAAGCACTCAAGTTGTCATGCTTACAACGCCAATTTCTTAAGATTCGAACTTGACCTTTTAAGTGGATTGATTAAGGAGATGTCACTCGGTCATGCGGTCCCTGATGGGAGTGGACTCAAGTGCTTCGGTGTGACTAAGGGTGGTACACACTCACGCGGGGGTGGCTTAAACTAAGGATACATCGGGTACAACCAGCCCGGCGAACCGCAACGTGCGTACGGCCACGGGGACTTACGGAGGTCCTCGGAAGGCGGGCCCGAGTCAGCCTACGAGTGCTCGTAGGTGAGAGGACTCACTCAACCAAGGGGGAATCTGACCAAATGGGATGAACAGCGTATGCCCGGGACTAAATGTATGCAAGCATGGAGATGAGGAGCAAACAGGGTGACAATAGAAGTCTCGAGCAGAGTCGCGACGGCCAGATACGTCGCGACCCTATCGCGACAGAGCGGACTGCCGCGATAAAGACAGAGGCCCGAAACGCACTGAGCCACCAACCCAATTCAAACAAACTATCCACCAAACTAAGGAACATCAAGAGAAAACTATAATGATACAACATGAATCAGGGAGCAGACAGAAACTGATACCCGGGTGAAAGCAATAACACACAAAGCAAACCTGTTAACGCGTCGTCTGTCCCGACCGCGACCTTGTCGCGTCCGCTGCACCGACCGTGACATGAACTGAAAACTTACAGATGAAACTAAACGGAAAATCCGAATCCTACAGGGTACTATCGGGCAGAAACGCGAGCAAACATGATCTAGGCACTATAAGAAAGACGCATGATCTCATGGGCATCGAACAAAGAGGACATAGGGAATAGGAAGCACCAACCTGATGACGCGTCCCCGTCCTGCGACGCGACACTGTCGCGACACCGCGATCGGGTCGCGATAATGACAGAGCAGGAGAAAAGACAGGGAGTGAAGAACAAAGCCCTAACAAGACACTATAACGATACACAAACAAGGAAACATGGCAAGCAATCAATCAAAATCTGCGAGGGTGGCAATGAGGTCCACCGTGATCGCCAAAAGGTGTAATCACAGGGTTGGCTTCCCCTCGACACGGACATGGATATCAAATATGATGGCATGGAAAATAGGAAAGTGATCGCCACCTAGGTAAGTTGCCTAATGATGTCAAAAGACAATGGCTAACTTAAACTAGGAAAAGGAAGAGAACAGGAAGACTGACCTGGTGTCGCGGTCGTCATGGCCGCCGCGTCTCTACTATCGCGTCAGTAGGGGTCGACGCGTCTTGTCGCATCACCCGAGGCCATCGCGTTCTCTGAATGCGGGAGATTTGTTGTTGTGACCTTCTTCTAGTCCTCCAGCGGCCAGAGCACCAGAGCTCCTCGTAGACGTTGCTTGCTTGCCTGCCATCAAAAAGAAAACACAAAGAAAAGACCCTATTAGAACATGTAAAGTGTAATATCTATTCTAAAAGACGTGATAGATGGGAGATCATGGTGGGAACGCACCTGGGGTGGTTTAAACCCTGTGGGTGTGGGAAAACGTGGGTGGATGATAAATGTGCTCTATTTAAAAAGAACATAAAATGCATGTAGAAATAGGGAGAAAGGAGAGAGAGAAGAGATGATGAGCCCCATTAGGGCGACTTCCTGGCATGAGTGCAGCTCCAATGATGTGCCAAGAGATCCAGGAGATTGCTGAAGTCGCCCTCTTCACGTTCCTTGCTCCATTAATGGTGAAATGAATGAGTTGTGAGGAGTGAAAAGTGAAGGAAAAGAGTGGAATGAATGGCTACGTGGCTAAGTCTTGTTCAGAGGAAATTTTGGCAGCCCTTCGGGGGTGATCATGAGGCTCCCCGTCCATGAGGAGGGGTCAAGCTTATATAGAGCTTGGAGTGAGAAAATTGGGTATTATCTCCTCAAAAAGATGTGGAAATTAAAAATGAGGGATAAAGCTCTATCAAAATCGGATGTAGAGTCCTTAGGGGGGCTTAGGAGAGTCCCTAGGCCGAAAAAGTGCTTAAGGGGTGGTAGGATAAACTCTTGGACCAAGTCAAGGTGCATGGAGGATAAATAGGATGTGGTTATAGAGGCCAGAGATCTCGGTCCTTGTCGCGTCAGATCGCGGGGTCGCGACTAGAGACGCGATGGTGCGGGGGGTCGCGACAGTGTTGCCCACGTGCATGGATGATGCATGGGCTGTCGCGGCGGCCTAACCCATCGCGACTAGAGTCGCGGCGCCACGATGCGTCGCGACAAGGAATCCGAATTATTTTGGATTATTTTCTTAACCACATGCTAAAATAGGAGTCAAATCCTCTAAGGACTCTCTCAAGTGATTGATTTCGGATTTCAAGGCATTTTTAATGGATTAATGGGCTCAAATCAAGGCGAATGATGGGCTCAAGGTGAGTGACCAATTAGGGGCCCACTAAGATAGCAAGAAATGTTGTCCAACCCATTAGTCATAATCGGGTGTCTACAAATAGCCGTTGACAATATGTATAAAACAGTGACATATATGTATGTCAGCGACTGTATAGCCATTGATAAAGTTGTTGACAAAGAAGTCGTCGACTAATATTTATCAACGACCATTCTGAATCGTTGACATATGAAACATATGTCAATGACTTATAGCCGCTGACGTAAATGGGTTATGTCAACGGCTTTAAACCATTAACATATGGCATAATGTCAGCGGCTGTGGTTGCTACCATATAAATAATATGTCAACGGAGTTAACCAGTCGCTGACAAAAGTCTTTTTTTTTTAACTGGTTGCGATGCTGTAGCCGTGCATGGAGACGCTTCATCATAATGGACATCACGTCCAAAACACGGTGGGGCAAGAGAAGCACTAGGTTGTGGCGATGCGGAACAACGTCGACCTGTGACCTCTAATATTGTTGTAGCTTCCTGGGCTACTAGGACACTATATGCGCATTCCCTGCGGCAATTCTGCGTGACGCAATGTCTACAGAACCATCGACCTCATCTTTGGCAACGCAAACGGTTGTTCCAGAATTGTCGGATATACGCGAGGAAGCCATGGTAACCGTCAAGAACGGAGGAAGAAGAAGAAGGAGAGAGAGAGAAGAGAGAGAGAGAGAGAGAGAGAAGCGAGAGAGAGAGAGGAGAGGAGGAGAGAGAGAGAGAGAGAAAGAGCTTCTATGGAGGGGGGGAAGGAAGGCCGAAGAAGACAACGAAAGTGGAAGGAAATGACCGGCAAAGTTTTTTACTATTTTCCTAAGTATTTGTCAACGGCTTATAGCCGCTGACAAATTAATGATAATTTGTCAATGGCTATATTGGCTGTTGACAACTGTTAAGTTGTCCCCTTTCTTTTCACTATTTTCATAAGTGTTTGTCAACGACTATAAAAATTGTGACAAATATTGTATTTTTCAATAGCGCTATATTGAGCCGCTGTCAAACGTTAAGTTACAAACGGTGAGAAATCACTCATCATTTTTTTCACTTTTTTTTTGAAATATTTATTAATGGCTTTAGAAAGCCGTTGACATATGCCTAATATTTGTCAACGACTATTGATAATTGTTGACAAATGTTAATCATTTGTCAATTGTTAGAGATAGCCACTGGCATATGTGGACTTTTGTCAATGGATATGTTGAGTCGCTGACAAATTTTTAACATATATCAACGGCTATTGTTGGCCGTTGACAAATGTTAAGTATATATCAACGGTTGAACATAGCCATTAACAAATTCTAGCATATACTAGCCGCTGACAAATGTGCGATATGTCAACGACTTTTTTTAACCGCAGATATATATTCGTTAATAAATCTTATTTTTTTATAGTGATAATACACTGCTATATTAACCCGCCAATGGAAGTGGCCTGCGAGTGTTTCTCCTTTTTTTTTTTTTTTATTCCTTATCGCACGAGATTTCCCTTGAAGCTAAGGCAATGACAGGAGAAGGGCTACAAATCAGCGGTCATCAAACATTATATATAATTGCACGGCGGTAGTCTACCCTTCGGAAAAGTAAGTTTCCCTCCCTCATTTTGGCTGGCGTCTGCACAATTCTACAGTTATATATGTTGGCCCTTGACTAAAGGACAAAAAGGATTAAGGTCCATTATGCTCCGTCGTTCCATGGTTTTAATTATGTCTACAAAAGTAACTCTAGAGAGGGGATATATTTTCTTGGGAAAATGATTAAATCCCGTTTTACCTAGCTAATGTCAAGATTGACTAGGGCAGACTCCATTCTTGCCATGGTTATTTGGCTGACGTGTAGCCTGCCACCCCAACTAATTATTTCACATTAAATAGTTAAAAATTTATCAAGCCAACCGAGTAAAAAAATGAACTTATACTTCTGAGAATGAATTCGAGCAAAGGTGAAGCAGCATTTTTACGCAAGGATATATAATATATTTATCCTCGAATAGCTTTGTTTCGTTGATTTCTTTCCCATGCAAACGTTACGGGAAATAAATGTCGAACTTTTGCAAATCTTCTCTAATTTTATTTATTTATTTTGGTTGGAAACTACCTGTTACATTATCCTCTAGACATTCCTTACAATCCTGCTCCAAAGTCTCCTCTATAATTGGCTAGATATATGAACCCAAGGAACTTCCAATGTTTCTTTAAATAGCATTTTTTTTTTCAAAGTAGAAACAGCCTCTCAGCTGCTATACCCATGTCAAGTATATATTTTGACTTGGGCTCTTAAAAAATTTGTGGGTTAACCTCCTAAACATCTGTGGATATATTAAGTTCCTCCCCTCTTATAATCATAAAAAGTAAGATTTAAACCCATGATTCTCTTAAGAGATTGTTGTACCATTAAGCCATAAATTGGTAATAGTTTCAAAGCACCTAGATTTCTTGGTTCCCATCGAGATCGACATTACATAATTGTCTCCATCCTAAAGGGAAATTAAGATGTATTTGAAAGTGGTTAACGGGAATAGATAAACTCGCAGGACCTAATGGAGCCAATACGATTAGCTCAGAACAGCTGAGTGATATATCTTTAAAGAAAAACTCTGCACGTACTTCCCAAAACATGCAATCACGTGTG
This sequence comes from Colocasia esculenta, assembly GCA_014218235.1. Classification (NCBI taxonomy): domain Eukaryota; kingdom Viridiplantae; phylum Streptophyta; class Magnoliopsida; order Alismatales; family Araceae; genus Colocasia; species Colocasia esculenta. The sequence continues at coordinate 6,415 of JACBKR010001362.1, read as the reverse complement.
TTTGAATCCATAAGAAGCTTAGATCATTTCGGATATATATATAGCTCGTAGGAAGTAGTACTTATCCAATCCATTCACATTGAGCTAAAGTTAGACGCCTTCACGTCCAAGGAACAAGTTGAATATTTTTACTTGGAAAAGGGAGGAAAAGAGAGGAAAAGGACGTTCACTACAACTAGACAAGGCAGAGATCAGATTCGACTGCGTGGTCCATGTCTGATGGACGAATATAGGAGAACCCGCGCCGCCGACGAGAGAAATAAACTCACATGCCGTTGATCAGGTAAATAAGCTAGCTAGATCAGGCCAAAGAGTTGGACAACTTTTGAGAGGCCCGCCTGCACAGAAAAAGACGTATACAAATCATGCACCCCATTGCAGTGGAGGAGGAAACGGATAGTTTCCTAACAAAGATCACTCTTAGGTCGATGGCACTATGGACACACAAATTCAGCAACTCACCAAAAAACTTTTACAAATATATATGACTGCATGCATTAGAGGCACATAATTTGCCATATATACCTTGGTGATGGAAAACAATTTTATCCTTTATCGTTATGGTCAGAAAGAGGGAGGGCATGTAACTTCGCCATTCTAAATTGTGGTTAATTAAACTGTTGACACGGACGTATATGCTGATGCACGGGGGAGGAGCTCGAGTAATATAGGTAATTTGGTTTGGTCTTAGTTAAGTCGATTTCCAAATGCAAGATGAACCAGCAATCGAACAGGCTGTGATTAGCATAGAGAGACGGGATGCATGCCATGCCAGTGGTTTCCTGAGGCTACTTCAGATTTAGACATAGGGCAGAGCCGTGCTGATCGATCCCATGAACTTTTTTTTTTTTTTTTTGATAAAAGGCCAAGAAAGGCCACAATTTTATTCATAAAAAAGGATTGTAACAACCAGAAAAATATGTATCGAGTTCAGAAAACCAACAGAATAAAACCAATCTAAAACTCCAAGGAAGACCTATCCCATGAATGAGTTCGCCGAAGAACTGCCCGAGGACGTAAGCCTGGTCGACGTAAACACCGCTCCATATTATCGTCATCCGATTCCACCTCAGACATCTCTTGATCAAATCGATATCCAGGCATGAATATATTCTCTGCTTTAGCAAGGTCAGCAATGGCTATAGCCTTCATATGCATATCCAAAGTTGGAGAGTGAACTGGCATATTAATATCGTCTATCGGGTGTAAAGGGCTCGAAGAGCGATCTCAGACGTTCGGGAGACAAATTTTAACACCCCCTTTGCGAGATGGACGTGATATTCGTCGATCAGAAGATGACCCACTGGAAGTGGAAATTGAAGAAACCTTCCCCTGAGTAACTGAGGACTGACGCACTACTTGCGCAAACATCATGGGAGTATTTACCTGACCAGTATTGAGATCCTCAAAATCGATCATCGTGGACGAAATATTTTCCATTAGCATTTCTTCCGCATGCACCTATGTAGATACAGGAAGAGTAACCACCTCAAAGGTAGTTGCTTCCTCTTGGACCGCAGGAAAATCACCCTTAAGGTTTAACAAAGACGCAGACGTAGAAGCATGAATGTTGCCGATATGGGCTCTCCTTCTTCCTGGGCGGCCTTGTTAAGAGAGCCCACCTTAGTGTTCAAATAACTCTGCGTAACTGGCCTCCCATGTTTAGAAGAAATGTCAGCAGCAGCAATAGGTGGCAAGGAGTCTTCCAGAGAATGGGAGATTTGGGCATCCTCCCCAGGAACTTAGTCCTATAATTACTAGGCATAGGCAAGTTCGAAGTAAATATTCATCTAGACTCGTATCCCATATTCTTTAGGTGCCCTCATGAGTGTGATCTCCAACATAACTTTGAGACAAACTTCATCACTACAAGATCTAGTACCTTAATTAAGTCACATGGCATGATCCAAATACTAGCTGCCTTGGATCCAAACCGAACCCACTAGGGAAGAAGAGTTTCACCGAATGCAATAACCCTAAATTGGAGCATGGCTTGATTCAACGTTAGCTTTATAAAGATTAAACATTGGAGAAGCAAACTTTGTCTGATCCTAGCTAGTACTCGAGATGGCTCTGTCGTTGAAGCCTTCTTCTATACACCAAGGTTTAAGAGGTCTCAAGTTTAAAACACAGTAAAATCAGTTTTAAAAGAATTTAAAAATAGGCATTATATATATAATAGATTAGTTAGTTAATTTCCAACCCAAACTTTGTCTTAATCTAATTTTTTCCCGCTAATGTAAACTTCATTAATTATAAAAATGGAGGGCTAATAGCTGTAGAGAGGGTCATGGGGGTATTTGCCAGAGGAAGGGTCATATGACCCTTCGAACAATATGAATGTCAGTCCAAGGAGAGGTTATGTGCCAAAAACAAATAGAAAACCTAAGTTGGAGAGAGAAATCTCTAATAATTACAAAGTTTAAAGATCCTAAGAAAAAGTACTGTGAAGTCAGGATTGGGAACGAAGGCCTGGGTGACAGAGACATCGATATCCTCTTCATGATCATCTTCTCAGACTTCTCTAGTAAGTAATCACCAACCAAAGTCTTGTGAGTTGCAAGGAAGACACCATTGCCCAAGCAGATTTTAAGTTGGATTCTCTTGAAAGGTAAATGGGAGAGCCATAAATTTAGTGCAACAATGAAGATGCCAACTGGACCTCTTAACATTTGAGTTCACAAATTTGTAAGAAACTTAATGAAGTCGAATTTATAATTGGGTGATTAGTAGTAGCAATTGGAGATGGACTATTGTGAATAGGGCTTGGAGAATTGTTGTGCGGAAACGCCCTCTGATGCCTCACCGTCGTTCTCTCGATCGGACATATGTAAGATGAAACAAAACACAATAGAACAGAGAGAAGAATAAGAGGCAAGACACACCGATTTACGTGGTTCGGATTGGCAATGTGCCAAACCTACTCCACGGAGCCTGACTTTTTTTTTTTTTTTGCCTTTTCCACTATGTAGAATAGTACAATTAACCCTAGGCCAAAACATGGCCTTAAATACATGGAATCAAAATGAAGATACTATCCAAAATTGGACCTCCCGGAAGCGGTCGACCGCTCCTATCTTTCACACTGATCGGAGCGGTCGACCGCTCTGACAGAAATAGTTGATCGCTTTTCCCAGAACTCACCTTTTGCATGCTGGGTGGAGCGGTCGACCGCTCTGAGCAAAGTGGTTGACCGCTTTGTTCAAAGCAACCCAGCTCAGCTCAGACCTCGTTGATTTGTACCGTACCGCGGAGGGCTTTGGCCCTCGCACTCCTCCACATCCGTACCTAGGTAAGACCTAGCCATACTGTTGTTACTGACCTGTAGATGCCCACTGAATTTGAGCCACATCTCAACAAATCTCCACCTTGGCGAACAATCACCCACTTGAACTTCAGTCTTGCATCTCCACCTGTAACACCAACCTCCTCATGCCTAACATGAAGTGACTTTTAGTAAGTCCAAACAATGTTTGAACTTTTCCACTGTGACTGGCTTTGTGAGCATATCGGCTCCATTCTCCTGTGTATGTACCTTCACTAGATCAATCTCACATGTAGTGATTAGCTCTTTGATCTTGTGAAACTTCACTGCTATGTGCTTTGTTCTAGCATGGTACACTTGATTCTTTGCCAAATAGATAGCACTCTGACTGTCACACTGCAACTGAACCCTTTGTTGACTCATACCAAGTTCCATCCGTAAACCCTTCAGCCACAAAGCTTCCTTTGTTGCCTCTGTCACTGCCATGTACTCAGCCTCAGTTGTAGACAATGCTACCACTGACTGTAACATAGATCTCTAGCATATAGGTCCTTCACCCAATGTGAAAACATAGCCAATGGTAGACCTTCTATTGTCAATCTCTCTAGCATAGTCAGAATCAACATACCCAATAACTGTAAGATTGTCATGTCCTCCACCATACTGAATCCCATAATCAGATGTTCCCTGCAAGTACTTGAACACCCATTTAACTACTTGCCAATGCTTCTTCCCTAGATTTGTTGCTTACCATGCTCACTGCATGTGCAAGGTTTGGTCTTGTACATACCATAGCATACATCATGTAGTACCCTAGAAAAATTCATTAATTAAAAATTATAGATAAATTGAAATTGTATCTATTAATAAATTCAAACTAGTTAAAAAGGTACGCATCATTATTGCATGCATATAAACTCATATAAAATTTTTGTAAAAATAGTAGTTATACTTTAAATAATGTTCTCTAATGACCCATCAAGAAATTTGGGCATAAAAAAATCATTTGGACTAAGTTTAAGTAATTATGTAACTTATTAGCGTAATTAAGGAACAAGTCAGAGAACTCATTATTTTATGAGCCAAAGTGGATTATAAATCAAAATAAACATATGGGTAGGCTTTAAATAATATGGGTTGATAGCCCATTATGATAATCGGACTAATGGACAATCTTGGCCCATGAATAAATGCTCTAACAAAAGGATAATTAAAACCCATTAAGTAAATTAAGTAGATGGGTTGTACAATTGAGCCATACATAAGATATTGGGCCAAAAACAAGAGCCCAAATGATGAAGGTTGGAAATATTGAGATAAGTAATATTAAATTTAATTAAGATAAGAAATCAATTGAACAAATATGATAAATAGATTTAAATTAGAATAAAGAATGAATAAATAGAATTAAGCTAAAACCCATTAAGTTAAATTAGTAATGGGTTATCCTAAGGGTCCAAGCATGTATTGATGGGCCCAAATGAGAAGAGCCCAATTTGGATGGAAGATCTTTTAGCCTCAATTCGGAGTTAATTAATACATAAATTAAATAAGGGTAAGATAAATACTAAAATGGGATGTAAATATCCTAAAAAGAGTCCAAATCCTATCCTAACCCATTGCCCACGGATTTAGACCTCTTCTCCATCATATTAGGTAGATAAAGGCAAGAAATAGAGAGATAAATAGGGAAATTTGGAGTTTTAAAGGAAAGGAGGAGTTTTAGAAAGGATGGACTCTTAAACAACCCTATATACCTCTAATTCATCCAAACCAAGTCTCATTTCATTGTTGGGACTTTGAAGGACAAGGAGAGGAGGCTGAGGACGAGGAGCAAGGAGAGGAAAGGCTTGGAGCAAGGAGGATTTCATCTTCCTTTTCGTCCTCAACCCTAGGATTTTTTATCAGTAAGAAAAGGTAGACAATCTCTCAAGTACGAACTAATCAAATTTTACCCTAGGTAGACCATGACCCCCTCTTGCAAAGCCCCATGATTGCCCTAATTTTCGTTGCTCCATGAAGGAGTATTAAATGTATCAATCCCTATCAACTCCATGTACCCGAACCTTCATGATTGCTCACAATCCATATGTGTGCATGATCCCGTGCCATGAAATTAATCTCATAAATACTACATGCTGTTAGCTTTCAAATGCCACTATTTGCCCTAATTTTCATCTTGTATCCGTTGCCAATTAAATCATTTTTCCATGACTACGTATGTTTAGGTCACCAAAATGTAACCTATGTAAAGCATACACAAACCTTGTATATTTTCTAATTCCTCATGCTTGTTGATAGATATACGTGTCTACTTTCGTTTAAAACTAGTTTCTTGATTTTTGGATCATCGTGCGATTTTATATCGATTTTAGAAGAGCTCTGTGTCATGCATAGGAGGGAAGGACCTAATTCAGAAAGGGCTAAACCCCTTTTCTGGGTCGGGCCGCCCCTCTGAAGTCGTGACGGCCCGACCCATCGCGACCTCAGAGGGGACGTGGTCGGCGAGACCGTCACGTTATTGTCGCGCCCGGGCCGCCCCGTCCCGACTTAAATCGCGACGGGTGCCCCCGTCACGTTTCAAGGATTGCGGCCAGAACTAAAAATTGTGCTTTTGCCCCTGCTCTATATGCCATCTAACCCTTGTTTAAGTTAAATCATGCACTGTTAAGATTAGTATTAACCTGAATATTATTATTTGTCAATATTTAACACTACAAGTATAATACAGTTTAGCTACAAAAATCTTTGTAGCTAATCCGTAGCTATTTTGTTGCTGATTAGCGACGGATAATATGTCGTCGCAAAATTCATAATTTAGCTACAGATTTGTGATGGAAATAATCTGTCGCTAATCCGTAGCTACTTAGCTACGGCTCAACTACAAAATCATTCCATAGCTCAATCCGTAGCTAATTAGCTACGGATCCACTACGAGAGCATTCCATAGCTAAATCCGTAGCTAAGTAACTACAGATCAGCGACCAGATCATTCTGTAGCTAACTCCATAGTTAATTAGCTATGAATTAAGAATAAAGTAATTCTGTCGCTAATCTGTAGCTAATGCGCTACGGAGTTAGCTATGGAAAATTTTTGTAGCTAATTAGATATATATATATATATACATATATAGTATTTTAAGTGTATGT
>JACBKR010001361.1:0-40220 GCA_014218235.1 Colocasia esculenta | reverse complement strand
TAGAATAAATTCTGAGATCCGATCCTTGATGGCTGCTCTTTGTCTATAGAGTTTTTTCATTTATTGTGCTTTCGTGGTTTTGCCTTTCGTTTGGTCCCTTTACATGAGGGACGGTCTCCACTTTTTGAACTGTAAGAACTGATTTTTACTAATGAAATTTATGTCTCAACTTACTCTATATATATATATATATATATATATATATATATATATATATATATATACCGCATGGGGCGGTGAGAGCAACATGCCACTTGACTCCTCATCACATACTTTGCAGTCCCATGCAAGGAAATTTAGCACCACTTTGATAATGGGTTAACTCAGAGTGAACTTTACTTAATTTAAAGTTAACTCAAAAAATATTTTGGAAATGTTACAAAGTTAACTCAAGTGGGTTAGGATAAAGGTGGATTAAAAGTGAGTTAACCCACCATCTTCTAACCCACCTCTAGAGGTGGACTAGAGTTAACTCAAGTGAGTTAACCACCTTTTTCCTCTCACATCACAAGTATTAAATACTACTTTTTCTTTTCCTAAGATTAGTTAACTCACTTTTTCTTACCAAAGTGCATTTGAGAAAAATAAATTAACTCACTATAGTCTTAAAGTTAACTCTATTATTACCAAAGCAAAAGGTGAATTAGCCATGTGTATTTTGTTCATAGGTTAGAGTTATCTTAACTCCAACCATTACCAAAGTTAAGATGCAAAAGCAAGGTTGATCAAGGTTGGGCAACGAAATTAATGTTGTCATGTATTATTAATGTATATAACAGTTTCTTTACATAGTTGGAGAACAGTACTTTTGGCCCGCAGAATATACACCAAGGCACAAGAAGCTTGTGTCCACTGACAACGTACACCCATTTGTTTGCTACCATGCTAACACCCCCCACACCTCGATCCTCCCTCTCCAGAGGCCATTGCTTCTCATCTCTTTTTTGGACGGTAAGGCGGCAATAGTATTTCACTTAAAAGTAGAACAGGGAGTACACATGAGGTAGACTTCTGCCAGAGGAAACTGCACAATACAACAGAGAAAATCCAAGAAACAAGCTACTCAAAGGACCGAAGGTCCATACATCATGGGGCAAGAGCCCAACTCACCCAGAGACAAGGAAGACAACCGAACATCGGAGAACCGTCGATTGTCGCAGGCTACCGGCCACCCCGAAGGACACAGGTTGGGGATGCAAATGCACAGGGGTACACACTTATGCTAACAGGGGAAGCATGCACACGAGGCCGGGAGGCACACAAAGCTGCCGAGCACAGACACCGAGGGGCTACGGCGAAGGGACAGCAGGGTTGAGCAGGCCCGCAGCAGATCTTGGCTCTGCGGGGGGGGAGCTCGCCTGAGCCGGAGCAGGATAAAGTGTGAGAAGCTTCTACAAACCGCATACATAGGAGCTTGGGCTCGAGATCGCCATTGGTAGCGCCGAAACGAAAGGGCAGAATGGAAGAGACAAAGCCCAAACCCGTTGGAAACAACAAGGCTTCTCCAGGAACCTATACAAACACAAACCATGTCTAGATAGACGCCGATGCTGAAACGTCGAACTCTCGTCGAACATCTGTCGGCCGACCGGGAACAGAACCTCTCTAATGATAAGGGGAACCCTTATTGGAGGAGAACCAAAACTCTCCAACGGAGAGACAAAACCAACCCCATCAAGGGGAAGAACATCACAGTCACACGATCGTCGGAGGCGGAGAAGATCCTCTGTTGGGGATGGAAGGGGGGCACACCAGTCGGAGACGGAGATAAGGACGGAGGGAGGAGGGGGCCTCCTCCTCTCCGGATGAAGCCGACAGTGCGAAGAAACCTGAGATGATTTATTGAGCTGACGACGGTGGCGAAGAAGAGGCCCTCCACGGAGACGAGACCACTGCAATGGCGACGGGGTGGAGGGAGGACTCCACCCGAGAAAAAACGGCCGTGGAGCCGGAAGCGAAGACGGAGACGTCGAAGACAGGGGGGAGGAGCCCCCTCCCCAATGGAGAGACGAAAGAAACGGGGCAAGCCCCAAAAAAATCTCAGAGCTTCTCTCTCTAGAAAAGTTTAGAGAGAGAAATTATTTCTCCTTTCATCACTCGCTCTTCGACCTTTTTTTATCTTCCCACAGAGGTAGAAGAAAATGCTTGCCTGTTGACACTTGACACCCCCGTGGGACCCACAACATCCCATCCACATCACCATCTGACCTTGCCACACTAAAACGAGCAATGCCGGGCGCGGCCCCCATTGGGCAGGCATTGATTTGCCAGAGCACTCGGACATTAAATATTTCCTCACAAAAACACAACTCCCACCTTCCCAAAGCCAAAACCCATATAGAATCGATACCCATTCAGTACTCGTTCTCATATTATAGTAGTTACATGTATAGATATAGACTTAAAATTTTATTTAATAGAATCACTAATAGTGCACTTATAAATTTATATTCCTAATTCAATGAAGTTATTAATGGTAAATTTTATTTTTTTTAATAAAATTTTTACAATTTAGTGGGGTCACATGACCTTATTGAACATACTCTAAATCCATCCATGGCTACATGAAATATTTCATTGGTTCTCATCACATAGATCATATGGCCATCATACGAGAATAGATATATACGAATAAGTATCTATACCATGCGGATAATAAATCGTTCTCAAATTGGATAGATTTTTTTTATTTTCTTCCTTTAATATAAAAGTTCTTTTTAAATTTAATTAGCAACGTAATGAAAGTTATAGAAATAATGATATAGATTATGTTAAAATTTTATGTCATTTAATTATAATTTATCCATGAAATGTCTTTCCTTGAGTTGTTATTATTATTGGATAAATCACCTGTGCACCTATCAACCCAAGAGTGATCACACCCTCCCCAATTAGCCCTTGTGGGGGTGCCTGTTTTATTTTTTCTGTTTTTCTAAGGAGGCCCACTGCAACAGCAGGGTTGGGAAGGAGATCACATGGGGGTCAGTGGCCATACCCACCTCCCTTTTCCCTCCCCTTGCATTATTTATTACTAGCAACACAGCATGCATGGTTTCACCTTATTTTATTACATGCATTTGGACCCATTAAATGACATATCACCTACACATAATACTATACTACATGATGAGATGGAGGGTTTTGCGATTAACCCCCTCTTCAATTCTTTAATTGAACTTGGGGCTTCATCATTGGTCCAAAAGATCACACACACAAAAATTCTATACTACTATACATATATATGTGACGTGGAGAAGCATTATAATAAAAAAAAAAGTTATTACCCGTACTGGGGTGGGACAGTAGTAGACGAACTATACTATTTGCTCTAAATATATAGGGGTAGGGCCTCCGGGCATTGTATTAATTATAAATCTCACCCACTTATATCTAAAGAGAAAGGCTTATTGCACTTTCACACTGCACTTTAAGTGTAATGTAACTAGGCAACAAATCTATGTGACATCTAACAATTAGATTGTCATTTTATCACTCTTCATGTGAGGGGTGCCACATGGGTTATTGTCTAGTTACATTTTTTTTTGTAAGTAAGCGATGCAAGATTAAATTAATGAAAAATAATTTACAACATAAAATTCATACATCCACATGGTAGACATATGAACCCGATGGAAGAGATATCAAAGAGGCTCGTAAAAGTAATACATCAACACTAAATAAATCTAGAGCACTATAGAAAAGTTCCTGACAATTCTTCTTGATCGTCTCAAGTTATTGCCATGAAGATGTTTCCCTTGCATGCAATGCCTGATGTCCGCAAGAATCTGGAGAAGCAGCTGTGTCCTATACTTGTCTCAAGACATTCAAAAATTCTTTTGCATCTTTCCTTCCATATCCACCATCTAGCAGTCCGAAGACTATTGAATGCAATCATGGAGGCTACTCCTTTATGAAAACTGGTGACAATAGCAGTCACCTCAAGATGCAAGGAAGCACGAGGATGTCGATGTAAATCTAGCCGCTGAAGCACTTGTGTCCATATCCAATGGCTATAGGGACATTGGAAGTAGAGATGATCAATAGTTTCTAGAGAGGAACAACAAAGAATGCATCTACCTGGTCCATGCACTCCAACTTTCTGCAGCACATCAAATGTTGCTATTTTCCCAAATAAGTCTGCCACATATGAATTGAAATTTTCTGAATTGTAGGGCGCTGCCACATATGAATTGAAAATTTCTGAATTGCCTAGTCACATTGTACTTAAAGTGTAATATACAAATACAATAAGCCTTTCTCTCATATCTAAAATAGACAACACTCATCCACACCAAATGAGAACAGAAAATCCCTTTCTAATTATAATTATGAAGTTGTTCCCTCCCTTCCTCTCTCTTCTACCTTCCTCCCACTTGATCCTCTCTTGGAGAAAACGTATAGATAACCCTAACCTTTATGTCATCTATATATTATTCTACAATCCGAGTCATCTAATAACATCAAATGGTCTCATGTGATCAGTCACCCCACATATAGAGATCATAGCCTCCTAGGGAGATTAGGATGTGACGGGCCTCTCTTTTATCTCTACATCTTCTCGAGAATGGACGGCCATGATCATCGATCTCTGATCAGTTGCTTGTATAATTTCTCTGTGTTTGGCACCTGCAGTCGCATTGCATGCACCCACATCGCTGTCTCTTTGCAAATAAGAGAAAGACTTAGTACACTTTCTTATTGCACTTAAGTGCAATATGAGTAGGTACTAAACTCATGTGGCATCCCGCACATAGAGAGTGATAAAATGGCAACCCAATTATTAAGTGCCACATAAATTTAGTACTTAGTCGTCATATTACACTTAAGTGTAATATGAAAGTGCACTAAATATTTCTCTGTAAACAATAGGGAGAAGCAAACGTCCTCGAGATGATGGGAACCCAACCGGGGCTCGCAACCGTGCCTGATGGATGTTGTGGGTTTTCATTATATTTCTCAGACGATTCAATGATGACTGTTACTCGTAGATGGGCAAGCCCTCCAAGCATTTTGAGCAAAGAAGAGGACCATTGGAGCTATCGTGGGCTGCTTTTATGAACCAGTTGGTTGATTCGGTCATTGCATGGTGGAGCTAGGGATGTTAAGGTCATTATATTTCCTAGACATTTTGATTCATGGATAGCAAGGTGGGAGGTAACCATTGATCAAGGGTCCTACTATTTGATGAACCCACTAGTGGCCGACTTTGCAATGGTCACACCGAAGGTCAACTTGAGACTTACATCTTGGTCGTAATGACCAGGTGATGTCATCAAGTAAATATATTTTTATTTTAAAATTTATGTTAAATTACTTAATTATTAGTTACTAAGATTTACTTTGAATAAATTAATAGAGTCCATATAAATTAATAGAGATAGAACCCTTTACTATAACGTCGTGGTTGCTCGGATCTTGGTCTGATTGATTTTTGGGCCATTGTGCGGCTCTTGAGTTGTGTTGGGGGTTCTAGCAAGTTGTGTGAGTGATGTAGGCCAAAAATTTGGGCTCTCCACTGATTTTTTTATCTAAGAACATGACAGAGGAGGGAGTCGCATTCAGAACGCATCCTCCATCCACGCCTCATCCTCAAAACCTCTTGTTTTAGTTGTTTGGCTGCATACGCGACCCGTGGTGCACGCATAGCTACCACATGGCATCGGATTCCTGAACGCAATGGGTCGATGCATCGCGTTCTGAACGCGACATATACCTGCATCGCATTCTCAGTTCCGATGATTTAAGTTGTTGTTTGTCTGCCTAACAGAGCAGGGAGCTCTGTTAGGCCGAGGAAGGAGTTTTTGAAGGGGTTTCCCATGATTTCAACCATGTGGCTCATGATTCGGCGTGTTTTCGACGCGAGAACATTGTCCGGAGTATGGGAAACACCGATTGAGAGACGTTCTTCACGTTGGTAGGGAGATTATCTTTGTTTACTTTCGTTTTTGCATGATATGTATGGTTTGATGCGTGAATAGCTTCTTTTTCTTAGTTGTAAGCATGCCATGATTACAGAATATCTCTTTACAGTGGTGCTATATATAAATGTGTATGTGTGGGTTTTGTGGAATTTTTGGATGAAGACTACAGGCTTTGGCATTCTGTCTGTGAACGCGAACGACCCGATGGTCATGTTCAGAACACGACTAACCACCCCGACGCGTTCACATCCAAAACGTGGTATAAACGCGACGCGCCGACCCCATCACGTTCTGATCCCTGAGGACGACAATGTTTCTATTCTAAATCTGGATCCTCTGGACCCTGGTTTAAGGTAATAGCTTAATAGTTAAGTTGGTATAAATTTTTTCAAAGGCTTCTAGTGTTGTTTCATGAATAAATAGCATCGTGATTATGAGAATTATAAGTGTGTGTGGCCGAGGTTGGTAGTTTGACGCTTACTGTGGTTGCCTTTCTAGTCAAGTACCTCAGATTCTCTATGAGCCAGGCACGTTAGTGCTCGAGATTTGTCCCGATAATGTGTGTACCGTAGAGATATGTGTCATCTTCTTGTACACCCTCACTAATTTGTCGATTTGTACGTCCGGCTGAGGGAAAGACCAAAGTAGGACAATGACTTGTGATATGATTGACTTTCTGTTCGGTCGCTTGTAGCGCATTCGTGGTTGGGGGGACGAACATTAGTAGACATACTGGTCCCCAGCTCCGGAACCCCTAGAGGTGTGTCTGTAGGTGATGTTAGTTAGACTCCATAGTTTCTTGTACTTGTAGAGGTGGAGAATATGTGACTACAAGATTCAGAGGTAGTCCTTTGTGGCTTGTCTGAGTCAGTGACAGGTGTCGCGAACTACACTTTGTGACCTGTGTCTAACGTTGCTCCTAGCTGCTAGCTCGAACACTTGTGCGTGACTTGCCGTTTATTTATGTAGCTATTGTCTTTTCAGCTCAATACTTTCAGTTTATTTATTTACAACACTTAGTTTATTGTTCATTTAGTTTTGTTAGTAGTTTATCTGTTAGTTGCATACTCCTGCTGCTCATGTTGTTTTAGTTGTTTCGGTTTTGAGAGAAGTTCCCTACTGATCCAGTGATTTGTGAAGCTCATACCCCTACTTCCTCCTTTCAAGTGAAGGAGAGCAGGAGAGTTTCTATTCCTCTTCTAGTTCATGAGCCATACTGTAGCGGAGGCGGCCCCACTCCACAATTAAGCAGTGTAATTTTCTTTTCTATTTTTTACCTCGGGATATGCCCCAGGATATTGTACTTTTACTTTCTATTGACTTCAGTTGGGATATGTCTATGTAAACTTCATGTAAATATGCACGAGACTGTATAAATGTGTGTAATCTTATGTATGTTTAAGTGTTTCTTTTATGTTCTCACAGACACGTGTTATGGTATCTCTTGCGAGACTTCCACCTATTCACAGAAGACGGAGTCATGTCGAGTTCATTATTAGATTAACGGATCTGAACGACGAAGACCTCTACATTTACTAAAGGTAACGGGGGGGTTATCAAGGTTATTCTATTTTTATATCAAAGTAAAAAAAAAATTTGTTAGCCTACGTTAACCTACCCGTGGTTACCTTATTGTAGGGGCTTATTTGAATGTCAAACAAACTTAAATGATGTATGGTGAAGAGTAAATGGTAAGATAATAGATATATTTTTATATAATTGATCTAGATGAAAGTGATGAGAAATGAAAAAGGATACAAATCAGCCCAAATTTATAGCTCCTCGTCGACTTTTTTCTAGAACGGGGAAGAAGCATATTTCTTTTAGGCTGCGTTTAACTACGCTATCGAAGATGCGAAATCGATGAAAGTCGATTTTGCGGAAGACCTGCGTATGGAGGGTGTTTCTTACATCGTCGATGTAGACACGCGAATTTGGCTCCGCCGCGGGTAAATTTCATATTGCGCCATAATACCACAAATGGCCCTCTTTTTTGTCTCGCAAGAGTGTTTTTCTAATATTTTTGGATCTCACCCATTCTTTCTCGGTGCTTCCCCATGTGGTTCGGTCCTGCCGCCCTGACACGTTTCAAATAAAGACGCATAGGCCATAGCCACTGCGATTAGAAGAGACCTCGAAAGTCGTCCCACTCAAGTGCCTGCCCCCTCGGAACCATGCAAAATCTCTGAATCGCGTCCTACCGCCCAGACGCGATTAGGTTGTAGGTCTGACACGCCAGACCTCGGAAGTCGTCCCACGTGCCTTAATCATAATCGCGGCGAGGTAGGCCGACGCGTTTCCAAAATGCGGTGGCCATCCCAACGTGATTCTAAAAGTGGTCATCATTTCCAAATGTCAAATCAAGTTGACTTTTGAATCACAGCCTGCCACCCAGACGCGATTTAAATCAAGTCGCGGCATGCCTACCGGACGCTATTCTAATCGTGGCCTACCGCCCGGACGCGTTTCAGTCTTAAGTCACGTCCGCTGTAATGGACGCGATTTGAATCTGTGATGCCTATAAATTGGACCCGATGGTCATTTGTTCAGGGGGGATTCCAGAAGCGGCGAAGCCCTGCCGGATCAGTGCCTCGACTCCGAGCCCTCCACGTCAATCCGCCCTTCTTCCTCGGAGCCCGGCGCCGTTGTCGAGATGGGGAGCGTCTTCCTTCACGTCCTCCTTCAACCGGCAACGGCCCATCACGCCGCATCGACATTTGGGGAAGCACCCCCCCCCTCCTCTTTCTCCTTTTAATTGCATTTCTATCTCCTCCGGGCCCCCACGTGGCCCTTTACATTTTCACTTCCTCCAGGCCCCATGTGGCCCTCCTTTACTCTTTTTCTACACACATGCATGCATGCACACACACCTATTTTAGGGGTTTAAAAACCACCATCTGGTGAGTCCTCCTCATTTTTATTCATTTTATTTATTCGTTTGGGATTCGATGCTACACTTCTTATTTGACTAATCCTTATTTTCTTTATCTTTTTTGCAAGGATAATCGAACGAGGAAACGTCCTCTACCATGGCCGGCTGTGTTCGTAGAGGAAGAGAAGACTCACATCATCCCCCGCGCAATCTCCTCGCTCTAAAAAGGTACGCTCGCGATCACTTATTCCATCCCGCACCCTTCGCCGTGCGCCTCCATTCGGTGTCCACGTACACCTGGCGATCACGATCACCCTCCATAACATCCCTCTTTGTGGACCGCACGTCGAGTTCATCGGCGGCATCTACAGTCGACTACGCTCATCCGCAAAAGTGTCAAGAAAAAAAAATACTGCACGTGTCACAGCCAGACATAAGCCTAGGAATTTTTCAAAAGCAATTTGGTGTCCGCTTTGAAAACAGTGGACTATCTCTCTCCTCCTCGCAAAATCAGAAGGGTCAGAAGCCTAAGGCGGCTAGAGATGGTTGGAAATAGGGGTGAATTGTCAAAGATTTTAAAATTGAAAAATTTTTCTAACTCACCTCCAAACGTTGCCTAATAGTGTGATGTGGTAAGTTGTCCCTGGTTAATAGAAAGCTGTCACAAAGATATTTAGCAAGCCATATGGGCATTATAGTATGTAGAACAAGTACACTAGGCTAATTGGGTTACTGGGTGTTAGTTTACTAGGACTTTAAGATATCGCTTAGGATATGGTTGTTTACCCTATCACAGTAGCATATTCAGTTTCTTTTTTTGGCTTTTGCGTGATGCATTGATTAATCTAGACAAGTTGATAAGATCTATTTGATGGGTGATTATTTAATTTGGATAATTGTAGCATTATATATGATCATTTTTCTTGCTCTAATCTTAGCCACCCCATCACCAAACAGGATGGTCAAAGGAAAAAAAGTTCAAGTGCGACGCTCGAAGTTCAAAAGTATTGAAGTAATTAAAATCTATTTCTTCTAACATTTAATTTAGTAAGAGGAAAACACTTAAACATCTCACAGATAAATAGACCGAACGAGTACCTACCACCACGTAATTCTCCCTAAAAAAAAAGATAATGAGATAATTGCCTCCATCGCCTAAGTTTCTTCCCCCATCCTTATTTCATCCTATTTTTTCTTAGGATCATTTCTCTTTATAATCATTAGAGAATCCACTTTCCAACTTAAAATTTGTATTTGCTTTTATCGTGTAGTCTTTTAATATAGTTTTTCTTCCTTCTTAAAAAAAAAAGAGACCTTTTTTTCTTGGTTTAATTGGGGGCTGATAATTCAGACTCTTGGGATCAAATGATCTACACCAAATTATTCCATAACCAATTGTTCTGATCTCATTTTGACAGTCAAATCGAATATATGTGTGAAGTCTGGATATATAATATTTTAATCTAGCTATTCCTGCTTATCTAATGCCCTAAAAGATTAGAAGGAATATGCTTTACAGGCTACATCAGCCAAAAAAAGAAGAAGAAGAGGATCACCATTTTCATCGTTTCAATGGTATCTTAATTTCATCACTTACACTTTTACTACTTCCATCTGTTGCTTCCTTCGTTCATGGAGTGGACATTGTAAGTTGAATCTTTTGTCAGATCAGGAAAAGTTTAAGTTGAATTCTTTGTCAGATCAGGAAAAGTTTTGAGTTTAAGCTGAATCCTTTGTCAGATCAGGAAAAGTTTTGAGAATAAGTTGAATCCTTTGTCAGATCAAGAAAAGTTTGAGTTCCTGAGTTGCCCAAATTTAAACACAAAGGTCTGGGAACGAATTTATTCTTATCTGAGATTATATATATCAATAAAGGGACGCCAATATATGTGGTTATAGATATAATTATTGAGAAATACTTGTTGCATCGCATCTCAATGTAGTAAGTATGACTTAGATTTCACCATTCAATGGGTGAGCGCTATCTGACCATCACCACTCTATGTGCACATTTATTGAGTTCAGACGTATTTATTACGCTAAGCTCAAGCATATTAATGTGCGTCTAAGATAGCATATATATCTCTTAGAGAGCAAATGCAGATTCTAAGGAGCATCCTTAGTCTCTAAAGAGCATGTATGATCAGGGTTCAGAGCAAAGCATATGTATCTCTTGGGGAGCATATATATTCTGTAGGGAGCATATATAGTCTCTGGGGAGCATCCACATCCTCAGAGAAGCATAGTTAGTGTCTGGAGAACATGCATAATTAGGGTTCAAGACAAAGTATATGTATCTTTTGGGGAGTATCTATATGTTGTAGCGACCTTGCATATTTATGCTCAAGAATGCTTCATATTCAGATCCGCCTCCCCTGAACAACCGAAATCTCACAAAGGATATCACACACACGTGTCTAATAAGTATATAAAAGACAATCATATTGGTATGAAGATAAATGATAAAGTACATGATCTTATACACATTTAAGGAATTACATTGTTCTAATACATTATTACATGTTCAAAAGAAACGTATAGCAACCTGGGACATACCCCAAGATGTATAACAAGAGTAAAACTCACACTACTACTAGTGGTACAGGTCCGCCTCCGAGAAACCACTCCTGCTAAAGCACTTGAAAGGGTGGTGTAGGGGTGTGTTGTGAGCCTCACAAAGTCGTAGACTCAACAGGAGAACTTCTCAAAATAATAACATATAATCTACGTGCCACAAAAGAGAAACACAATTAACATAATCCCACTTGTCAATTCCCATTTAACAATTTAAAGGAAACACATTGAAAGTTGGAACCTAAACATAATTAAACATTACATTATTCACAGCTAAATAGATAAATATTCATGATATTCACAATTAAATATGAATAACAATAAATCCACTATGCACGATCAACTAAAAGCTATTTAAACCAGACAAACATTGGGAGTAAAATAATGAAAGGAAATTAAGGAAACACTGTACCTCAATAGTACCAATGAGAAATATTTAACGAGCTACATTTCACACACTACGAAGTAAACCAACGAGCAGAGTCGGAAGGAACAATGCTAACACTCGGGTTACGACTACAGGTTCATGACGCTAGTATCCAACCTAGACAAACCAACATAAGAAACACCTCTCAGTCTCGTAGCTATAGATAAAAGGTCTAACTGCGGCTCCACCTCTATAAGTACAAGAAACAATGGAGAGCAACCAACACCACCTACAGACAACAAGCTGCAGACCCGCGCCTGACACACCTCTAAGGGTTCCGTGACCCTTAGAGTGAGGTTGTGGCCACACAAGACTAGTTGGGGACAGTACGTCTACTGGTGTCCATTCTCCGATCAAGAGCGCACTACAAGTGACCGAACAGAACACACACCACAAGTTGCTACCACACTGTCGTCTTTCCCTTAGTCGGACAAATGAGTGACAGTGTTTAGGAAGACAACTGTAACGGACCATGTCATTCAAACCCGTTAACCCACTAACGAGCTTGACCCGACTCCGTCTCCCGCGAACAAGCCATAGCCTCGCAAGGGATATCATGCACATGTCCGTGAAAATACAAAAGAACACACTGATATATATAAAAGATTCACAATCTCTTGCATATTCACATTAGATTTACATAGCCAAATTTCAACAAATGTCAAAGGAAAGTACACAAGCCTGGGGCATACCCTGAGGTACAACAGAAGAAAAGCTACACTGCTGGAGGTGTCGGCCCAACACCACTGCGGTGCGGCTCTGAACTGGAAGACGGAAGAGAAACCTCCTGCTCTCCTTCACCTGTAGGGAGTAGGGGTGAGCCTCGCAAGTCACTGGCTCAGTAGGAAAACTCCCCCAAAGACCGAGCAAACTAAATTCAAGTACGTAAGCAGGAAGTTACGCCAGCAATTTATAGAATAAACTAAGCAGGATATCAAAGCTGTAAATACCACTTACCACTTGTTGTGAACACAAACCACTTTAAATAAGTAAACGGCAAAACCACAACTCGGTGTACGGGGTAAGGTAGAGACCGCCACACTCGAGTCACGTAGACTGGTTCGCGACACCAGCAACTGACTCGGACAAACCACACAGGTCTATCTCTCAGCCTCACAGCCACGGACGAAAGGTCCAGCTGCCGCTCCACGGGAACAAGTCAAACAACTGTGGAGACCAACCAACACCACAACCGCGGACCACACTGCCGCGGGCCCATGCCTGGCACCTTTAGGGACTCTAGCCTAAGCTCCCTAGAGTGAGGCACTGGTAACAGGACTAGTTGGGGACCAGTGACGTCTACTGGTGTCCGTACCCCCAACTACGAGCGCGCTACAAGTGACAAAACAACAAACTCACACAAGTCGCTGTCCCACTGTCGTCTTTCCCTCAGCCGGATGTACAACTCAAACTAAGGAGTGAGGGTGTCCAGGACAGACGACACAGACCTCGACGGTACAGCACAAGTACCGGGACAAGCCCCGAGCACAAGCCTAGCTCACACAGAACCTGGGGCACCCAACTGAAGAGGTAACCATGGTAGGCGTTGCACTACTCGCCACACACGCACACAAACCACGTGCACACCGCACAAGCCACGTGAAACCTCACGTCAACCACGTGAGCATAGCACACTGACTGCGTAAACGACACGCCAGTCATGTGAACCACTCACTAGCCTCGTAAACAGTATGTTAGTCACGTAAACAACATGCTCTCAGAGCGCAACAGGTACCAATGCACCGCTTATACTAGCCATACGCAATAAATAACAAATATCGAATAATACCACCATTGAAACCATGCACAATAGGACCTCTCGGCCGAGGTCGCAACATAGCATAGTGTCACCTTCAGATCGCGACATCCCGATATGTCGCGTTCAAAGCATGAACGCGACGGGTCGGCCTGTCGCAACCTGAATGCGACAGGGGGTTCTGTCGCCTTCACAGGCGAAAACCCTAATCCGGGGAACCCTCTCCAGATCACCACCCCAAACCATGTAAATCCTATTAAATTCTCATTTTTCATGCTTTAATGGTTTCCCTAACATGGTATCTATTGTTCTCAACATCAAAAACCATCCACACATGCATCTCATGTAATTAAACGATATAAAACAGGCAAAATTATCCTACCTTCGAGAAGAACGCGAAGAACGACAAACCCTCGACGTTTCCCCCGCTCCACGCAAGGTCCTCGCGGTGAGAACACGCCAAAAACCACACTCCCACGCCGAATCGCCCCAGAAAACCTGCAACAGCATCTCCCTCTGGCCAAATAGAGCGTGCTCAACTCTGTCCAGCCAGCCAGGGTTTAAGAGCTGCCTGCGGTTAGCGACAGAACTGAGCGTCGCCTTCTTAAGGCTGACGTCCGTAGGTCGCGCATGCGGCGCACATGCAGACGAAAACTGCCTCTGAGCGGCAACAAGAACGCGACATGTAGGACCGTCGCGCTCAGAACGTGACGTCCCTCCTTGTCGCGTTCACAAACAGTGAACAGGCTGGTGTCTTGGGCCCACCCTGCCAGCCCACAAACACCCCAAACCTATCCACACACCTGGAACACGCCACATTGGCCTCACATTGGCCACTAGAACTACCAAACAAAGGATCAGTAAGGATCCAAAAGACGATCCAGAAGGATCTAAAAAAGCGAAACGTTACAACAACACAACCTCAACAGTACACACAGTACCAAGACAACCCGAGCATAACGTGCATGACTCATAGAGAACCTAAGGTACCTGATTGGAAAGGCATTCCAGATTAAGCGTCGAACCACCGAATTCGACAAACCACAATAATTCATGACTAATTATTATCGGTCATTAAACTATATCT
The DNA here is from genome assembly GCA_014218235.1 of Colocasia esculenta. Lineage (NCBI taxonomy): Eukaryota > Viridiplantae > Streptophyta > Magnoliopsida > Alismatales > Araceae > Colocasia > Colocasia esculenta. Next base: position 25,583 of record JACBKR010001361.1, on the reverse strand, counting down.
ACCAATATTATATCACAATCATCAAAGCTTTCATTATAAACCACTTTCTACTTATTTAAATGAAGATAAACAACATAATAATAATAACCTCCAATCCACGATAAACTGATCAATTTTCATCAATCTATACAAAATAACTCACACTACTCAAACACATTACTTACATAAAAATACCTTACATGAGACACAATAACTTAATATTATCGATACATTACTCGATTCCATTAAATCTGCACATAAACAACATCCACGATACTTAAGCACTTTAAACTAATAAAAAAATACCAAAATTGGGCACTGAATAGACCCACAATACATTGCACAAAGCCAAATACTTCAGGAAGCTGAATGCGATGGGATTGACAGTCGCATTAAGAAAGCGATGGCTTGATAGGCCGTGTTCTTAACGGGCCTACCCGATAGACCAAGATGTGAACGCGACGGCTCAATATGTCACATTCACCATAAGAACGCGTCGGAGTAGGAGGCTGAGACTTGAACGTGGCTGCCTGACCCATCACGTTCACAGACAGAACACCAAGCTCTTGGTTCTTAACCAGAAACCATAATAAAACCTCATTCCCATGCCATTCAGACTTCTACAAATTATCTAACTCAACTAGAAATCACTTACACACACCATACCATACTTTTCATGCTTTAAACCAATCAAACAACACAAGAAAATGAGAGAATCTCCCTACCAATGTGAAGAACGCGAAGAACACTATTCCATTGATGTTTCCATACTCTGGACGCCCTCCTCACGTGGAAACCGCATCAAATCTAAAGCTCCTGAGCCGGAATCGCCCAGAGCACCTTCAGTAGAGCTTCCCCCATCCGAACAAAACTATTTTCTTTGTTTGGTCAACAAACCAAACATAAAGCCCTTAGAGTTGAGAACTTGTCCTAGGGGCTCATCGCGTTCAGAGCGCGACGTACTAAGAGGGCGCGTTCTCAAACACAATGCCACGTGGCAGCCCAACGCACGCCATGTGCCGCAGAAGTAGACAAAACCCCAGAAGAGGTGGCAATGAGATTGCGACGTAGGAGATGGCTGTGTTCAGAACACGTGACCCACCCCCATCGCATTCTTAAACAGAGAACCAGTAGGATGTTTGGGCTAAAACTTCTGGCCCACAACACCCACACAACACACGAAAACCCAAACCAAGCCCAATGGCTACACATTGACCCAAACACTATACCAAATCCATTAAATTTGAATTCGAACGATCACGACGTTGCATTACTATCACCTAAAAAAATGTCATCCTTGACATAAAAAAGAAACTCATAATTAAATAAATTCATAATTCAAATAAGTATGGATACATTTCTCTGCCTTTCTTCGATAAATCTTTCTACATTTCTGTCTCTTTAATCCACTTCTCAATTCTTCTGCTCTGATTGCTTAATCTATTCATTTCCTTATTTACTCTATTTTTCTAATCCAATTTAGGTAATTATATCTTGTTGTCGATGCTTTATCTCCTTGGACTTAACTTGCTTCCACTTTTTCCTGGATGTGTCTACAATATTTCTTGTGCCATTCTACCTACTTAAGACTTTTTACAACAAACATTTTGCCCTTGAATATCCTACTGCATTAAATCAAATTCAGCTTGACTTTTTTTTGTATGCTTTGTCATTCATTTGCCTGCTTATCATTGCTAACTCGAGTTATACCTTGATTTTATACATATCTTTAACTGACGATTTCTGCAAAGAACATCTTACACAAAATCTGAATTCTCTGTATCTATACATCAATTTGTTCTTCGCATTAATGATTGACTACGCAAATCCATTGTACGCAAATCCGCTGCAAACTCATAATACTTTTTTGGTAATAATGCTTCATGTCTGTATTTATTGCTTTATCCTTTAATACTTTACTTTATCAAGCAAATATCTTTAAGATTTATTCGTCAACTAAATTCATTGAAATCACTTTTCTTTGGCTACTAAAAAAATCACAAAGAACTACCTACCATTTCTCTATATTATTCTCATTCTTTAATCATTGTCTGATTTATAAGGTGTTTGGTTGCGGTTTTTTTATCAATTTTTTTTCTTAAATTTAAAAAAGAGAGAGAGAGAGTGGACAAATAGACGTATTTGATAAGTAATTTTTATTTTAGGAAAAAAATTATATCCTATGCAAATCTCTCCCAAAATAAAAATAAATGTAAAGTAATTTTTTTTTAAAACACACACGACTTACTCCTCTTCTACGAACTGTGCCTCCCCCCCCCCCCCCTCCCCTCCCCGCCGGAACCCTCCGCTGCGCCCCCTCCCCTCCTTGCGCAGCAGCCCCACCCCACCCCCCACCCCCAGCGCAGCAACCCCCCCCCCCCCACCACTCGTCGGCCCCCCCGTCCCGACATAGCACCCCCCCCACTCGTCGCCCCCTCCCCCTGCTTCCACCCCTCCCCTGTGCAGCATCCCCCCTCTCAGCGCAGCACCCCCCCCCCCCACTCGCCACCCCCCTTCCCCCTGCTTCCACCCCTCCTCTGCACAGTAGCCCCCCCCTCCCGGCGCAGCACCCCCCCCCCCTCTCCTTGTTGCTTCCACCCCTCCCCTACATAGCAGCCCCCCCCCTCCCACTCACCGCCCCCTCTCCCCTGCTTCCCTTCGTCTTCTCTACCAAACACATTAAAATAAATTTTAATATTTTTACCAAACACATAACCTCAATTTTTTAAAATTTAAATTAAAAGTTTACACAACATAATTTTTTTAGGTAAAAATAATTTTTTTAAAAAAATGTTTCCAAACACCCTATTAAAACTAATTCTTTACTCTGTGCATCAATAATAACTGATATACAAATATGAAATTATGCTTTCTCAAACATTCCATCGGTTTATGCTACTTTAAACTCGAATCTTTCTAAAAAATATTGCAACTTCAATTAATTCTGCAAAGACTTCAAACCCTTTTTTTTTAACTAATCAAATTAGTAATGTTGTAATACTGAGACTTGTGGGTTATAAACTCATCACACTTTCGTTTCACTACTCTGATTAAATTTTACTTCTTTTGTACTATCTTACTAAACTTAGAAAATCTCTAATCCCTGTAACTGCTTGCCAACTCTTTCATTTCTAATACCACTTTATTCTTACTGGATCTAATTATTTCCTTGCTCAATTATCAAAGACTTGCTTCAAACTCAAACACGCTTAATCAATGGCCATTGAAACAAAAGACTAGAACTCTTAAACTTCATCTTTGACCTTTCTGCTTTATTTTATTTTCACCTGTACTATGTGCTCAACTCTGGATTTTTTTTGTACCTTTACTATCATAATTTTCCTTCCCTACTTGTTAAACATCACTACGGTTTTCGTCTAATTGGTAAACCAAACTGGATCCACAATTTTCTGAAATACCACTTCCATCTATACAACTTAATTCCATTCTTTTATTACTCATTCTAAAATCATGTGCTGAACTGATATATTCTATTATTTACCATATTGCTGATCAATTGTACTTTCTCGTTCATTAAATAAGACTGACCAAATCATACTACAAATACTCTTTCACCATCCTTACCAAACTATTTCAGTTTATCTGCTGATTAACTTAAAATCATTTGTTACTTGGTTGACTATATCTTCCTTACATGTATATTTCACTGACTTTAAAAACTCTGGACTCTGTATATTGCCTACTTTTATTATCACATTGCCACCACATTCTAATTAAACTCATTACCTTTCTTACTACTATACAATTTAAGAACGGTGTTAAACCTAATACATCAATAACACCCCTTTTCAATATCCATGAAATTTACTTTACCTTCTTACTGATTTTCAACTGGCTTACTCCAGCTCTTAAATCGCATTCTGAAAATGTATTTATTGATATTCCTTTATTTACATAAATCATCTCTATTTTGAAAAACTAATAATCTTCCTGAATGTTGCCTCAACCATCCATCTATAATTATTACATAATCTGATTTTTTATCTTTCCTACTAATCCACAACACTCAAGCTTCAAATTACTGTTAACTAAACTGACTATATTTTTTCTCTGGGAAATAATTTCTTTAATCATCTCTTTACTTGCTATCTTCCACTGTGCTAAACAATCCACCAATTTATAACAATAACCTTTTCTTATCTTGTAAATATCCTCCACTGAAATGCTGACAATCTTAGAATTCAAATACTCAATTCTTAAACACAATGATCAGTTATTTCTTTTTTCTCTGTTATTTATCACTGTTCCACAATTTGCAATAATCAACTGAGACTCAACCCTTACTAAAACTGAACAATTTCTGAAAATTTTGAAATCTTTGCCTATATACAAATAATTATGACATTTACTTTTCAACTTGTTCTGTCATAATTGTTCCATTCTCAACTATTAGTAGCACTATCACTACGGTAACCACTAAAAGCACTGTCATTGCGATATAATCACTGACATTTCCATTCATATTCTTAATTAACTTCAATTAAAATATAATTCTTCATAATCTATTTCTTCATCTTACTGAATCTGACATTCTTTATCTCCTTCTGAACCAATTTGCCTTTTTCTCTCCCATTTTCTTTGCTGAAAAATCTCAATTTTAAATCTTTGAATCATAACAGTTCTCACAATACCTATCTTATCTGATTTCATTTAAACAATGATATCTTTCTCTTTATAATCCTAGCTTCAATTCTCTTAGAACATACTCTATTATCATACCTCAATCATTACCATATATTACACATATCTGCTAAGCGTCTCTAACCATCTATTAATATTGTAATCTCTAACAATTCCTTTATTGAACAACTACAAATTGATACTTGCCTACTAGATAGTATATCTTTAGAGAACTTAAACTGGAGTTCATCTTCATCTACTCTTTTCAACACATTACTCATATTAAACACATCTTTATCAACTCCGAACAAAACTTTCTAACACTAATACATCTTTTTAATGGTAACAGTGTTCTCAAATCTGCTACCATAAATTGCCACTTCTCTGTTTACTAACATATCATATGAAATAATGCTAAGTATACAATCATGGGAAATTCTCAAAAATTCTAATCAACATACCATCTAAATCATCTTTTTGCATTTACTAACACAAGCTACAAATACTTCAAATATCTCCACCATCAGCTTCTCAATTCTCTGTACCTAATAATTCTCAACTGGTAATATCTTTTATAATAAAACCAACACACTGCTATACCCACTATAAGTGCCTCTTTATATACTTGAACAGTTAACATTATACAACTGATCCTACTATATCTACAGATCTATTCAGCAATCATCATACTTGACCACATTTTCTTCATAAAACAATTCTTTTCTAACTGATTATTATACAAAATCAAACTATCTCTCAACTTCACTATTTCTCATTCTAGTTCCATAACGCACTAATAATAACATATATCACCACATAACACATATACACGAAAATTATACAATAACTCATGGACTGACTACCAGCAGTGGACATTAAATCATATTTTGGGACATTATAATCTCAATGTCTTTTCATATTCTAACTGGACTCTGCTCTGATACCAACTGTAATAGCTATAGATATTTATGTTCGAGAAAGCTTATACCCAGATCAGTCTCCTGCGAATAGACCGAAGTCTCACAAGAGATATCACACACATGTGTCCAGTAAGAATATAAAAGACAATCACACCGATATGAAGATACATGATAAAGTACATGATCTTATACACATTTAAGGAATTATATTGTCCCAATACATTATTAAATGTCGAAAAGAAAAGTACAACAATATAGGACATACCCCGAGGTGTACAACAAGAGTAATTTCACACTACTGTTAGTGGTAAAGATCCGCCTCTGAGAAACCATGCCCGCTAAAGCACCTGAAAGGGGGGCATTGAGGTGTGAGTCTCACAAAGTTACATGCTCAGTAGGGAAACTCCTCAAACATAACATATAATTCAAACAAAAGAGAAACACAATCAACATAATTCCACTGGTTAATTCCCATTCAACAATTTAAAGGAAACACACTGAAAGCTGAAACCTAAACATACTTTCTAATCAACACAATAAACATTACATTATTCACAGCTAAATAGATAAATATTCATGATATTCATAATTAACATGAATAATAGTAAATCCACTATGCATGATCAACTAAAAGCTATTTAAACCAGATAAACACCAAGAGTAAAATAATGAAAGGAAATTAAGGAAACACTATACCTAAATGGTACCAACGAGAACTATTTAACGAGCTACATTTCACACACTACGAAGTAAACCAACAAGCATAGTCGGAAGGAACAACGCTAACACTCGGGTCATGACTACTGGTTCATGATGTCAGTATTCGACCTGCACAAACTAATACAGGAAAACACCACTCAACTTCACAGCCACGGACGAAAGGTCTAACTGCGCCTCCACCTCTACAAGTACAAGAAACTGTGGAGACCAACCAACACTACCTCCAATAACAAGGTGCAGACCACACCTAACACATCTCTAAGGGTTGTGGGGCCCTTAATTAGAGTGAAGCTGTGGTAACACGAGACTAGTTTGAAACCAGTACGTCTACTGATATCTGTCCCCCAACCCGAGCGCACTACAAGCAACCGAACAGAACAAACACACACTACAAGTCGTTGTCCCACTATCGTCTTTCCCTCAGTCGGACGGGCTACTCGACAAACAAGTGAGAAGACGACATAGACTTTAATGGTACACACAGTATCGGGACAAATTTCGAGCACAACATGCATGACTCATAGAGAACCTAGAGTACCTGATTGGAAAAGCATTCCAAATTAAGCGTCGGACCACTAAATTCGGCAAACCACAACAATTCATGACTAATCATTATCGGTCATTAAACCACATCTACGAATCTTATATCACATTCATCAAAGCTTTCATTATAAACAACTTTCTACTTATTTATATGAAGATAATCAACATAATATATAATAACCTCCAATCCATGATAAACTGATCAATTTTCATCAATCTATACAAAATAACATTCACACTACTCAAATACATTACTTACATAAAAATACCTTACATGATACATAATAACTTAATATTATCGATACGTTACTTGATTCCCTAAAATCTGCATATAAACAACATCCATGATACTTAACCACATTAAACTAATAAGAAAATACAAAAATTGAGCCCCGAATGGACCCATCATACAATGCACAAAGCCAAATACTTTAGGAAGCTGAACGCGATGGGGACTGACGATCACATTAAAAACGCAACGACCCGATAGGCCATGTTCTTAATGCGCCTGCCCGATAAACCCCGATGTGAACGTGACAACTCGATATGCCGCGTTCACCATAAGAATGCATCAGGGTATAAGGCCGCGACCTGAACGCAACTGTCTGACCTATCGTGTTCACAAACAGAACGCCAAGCTTTTGATTCTTAAGCAGAAACCACAATATATAAAACCTCATTCCCATGCCATTCAAACTCTAAAAATCATCTAACTCAACTAGAAATCACTTACACACACTTTATCATACTTTTCATGCTTTAAACCAATAAAACAACACAAGAAAACGAGAGAATCGATCTCCCTACCAACGCAAAGAACACTATTCCATTGGCATTCCATGCTCCGGACGCCCTCCTCACGTGGAAATCATGACAAATCCGAAGCTCCCAAGCTAGAATCGCCTAGAACACCTCTAGTAGAGCTTCCCTCGGTCGAATAGAGCTCTTTGCTCTGTTTGGCAGACAAACCAAACATATCATGCCTTCAAAGTTGAGAATGCATCCTAAGAGCCCGTCGCGTTCAGAACGCGTCATACTGAGGGGGCACGTTCTCAATCACATTGCCACATGGCGGCTCGGTGCGCGCCACGCATCACACAAGTGGACAAAACTTCAGAAGAGGTGGCAATGATATCGTGGCGTAAGGGAAGGCTGCATTCAGAACATGTCGCCCACCACCATCGTGTTCTCAAACAAAATTAATGAGATGTTTGTGCTAAAATTTCTGGCCCACAACACCCACACAACGCACAAAAGCTCAAACCAAGGCTCAATGGCCAAACATTCACCCAAACAACACACCAAATCCATTAAACTTGAATCTAAACGACTACGACGTTACATATGCAGTCTCTGGGGAGTATCTACATACACAGGAAAATATCTCTTGAGGATTATATGCAGTCTCTGAAGAGCATCTATATACTCATGAGAGCATCCACATCATCAGGGGAGCATAAAAATGTTTGGACGCACACTAAATGCGCTTGAGTTAGACGCAATAAAAGTATTTGAGCACAATAAATGTATACATGAAGTGGTGATGGTAAGGTGGCACTCACCCATTGAATGGCAAAATCCAAATCATGATCGCGATGCAGCAAACATTTCTCATAATTATTTTCATTCCAAGACGATCGAGTAATGAAATTATTTGTTTTGGACATCATTGAGCCAAATGTGGAGAGTGTGGACTCCACCATCTTTTTTCTCCTTTTTTTTATGTAGACCAGACTCACATTTTAAAGTAAAATTATTTATCTCCTTAGTTGTTTATTTATCATCTTTAAGGCTGCAAACGAGTCGAGTCGAGCCGAGTATTATGTTGCTCAAGCTCTATTCGTTAATTTTTAATCGAGTTCGAGTCGAGCTCGAGCTTTTTCGAGTATTGAAAATAGTTGTTCAAACTTGGTTCATTTAAATACTCTCGAGTTCGAGCCCTTAACGAGTATCTTAACGAGCCCAATTGAATTTGCGAGTTATATATATATGTATTTTATATTATATGTATATATAAGTCCAATTCAATTTACAAGTAAATAATTAATTGTTTATAAGATCCAAATTTATCTTATTTCAAAGTCATACCCTAAGATCCTTCATAAGATACTTGTTTAATTATTTTAGTATAATGTTTAAAATATTTAACAACTATATTTATAATTAAAAAAATTAAATGAACTTGTTTACGAACTTAAAAGAGCCGAGTAAATATTTGCTCATACTCGACTCGTTTATGAAATGAGTTTAAATTTTGTTTGAGCTTGACTCATTTATCTTATTAAATGATCCAAATTCGAGTAACATCCGAGTCGAATTCGAGTTACTTGTCGAGTGTATTAGTTCGTTTACAGCCCTTCTTTTCATAATTTGTGTATTTACACCCTCATATTAATCTTTTACATTTTAGTATTTATAAGTATTACGTACCTTAAAAATTTCTTTAAAAATAAATAAATATTAATATTTTTATATTTATAATAAAGAATTAATATAATTTGAGTATATTAACGAGTAACTAATCGAATATTTTAACGAGCATATTAACGATCTGTTCACAATCGTATTCGAGTCGAGCATATCTCTGTTCAAGCTCGACTAATTTATGAATCGAGCTTATATTTTTGTTCAAACTCGGCTCATTTATTTAATAAACGAGTCGAGTCGAGTTTTTATCGAGCCGAGTTTCAAGCTACTTGTCGAGTGTATTGATTCATTTGCAACTCTAATCATCTTTAATGTTAAGGATGACAAAAAACCAACTAAAAGAGAAAATTAACTTTTACATATTGAAATTATTTATACTATCGACCCATTATTTGTCACCCCTAAAGGTGACAAGTAGTGATAAAATTTTCATGAGTGATAAATAACTTTCTACCTGTCCAAACATGTAACTAACATTCTCATGTGGTTAGTATCAAATATATCTTTTCGGAGGTCAAATTTGAGTTTGGTGTTTTAACTTAAAGATTGGCCTTTGGAGCTGTCCGATTGCCAAATCAAACAAGGGAAATGCTTAATGCTCGGCCATCCGGGCAAATCGCGTGCTCGGGCGGCCAGACGTGCAGCATCTCTCATCAAACAATAAGGGATGAGTCTCCCATAATGAAGTGTCACGTTAAGGGTCCGTTTTGGTTGCTTGTAAAATAAATTCAAAGATTTTTTTTTTCAAAAATTAATTTTTACAAAAAAATAAAAAACATCATTATCCATTTGGTACTCACGTAAATATTTTTTTAAAAAAGATTTTCTAATATTTGTTTACAAGAAAAATATTTATTAAAAATAAATAAAAGTCTAAAACATAAAAAATATGTTTCGTATGTTAACCACTTGATCCCCTGATACTAGACGTCGAGTGCACCGGATGTCGAGCCCCGACTGCCGTGCACCAGACGTCGGGTGCGGGGAGCTGGCCTCCGGACATCGGTCTTTGGGCACAGGACGCAAAGGCATCGGACGTCGAGCAGCGGACGCTAGATGTCAGGCGCCGAGCTCCAGACTGTTTGTCGGACGCTAGACGCTAAGCATTGGACGCTAGGTACCGAACGTTGGCGCTGGGCGCAAGATGCCGACTGCCGGGCCGCAGGCCGCCGGGTGCCGAATGCACAGGCGTCAGACGTCGGGCAGGGGACGCCAGACGCTGGGCACCGAGCTCCAGACGTCTGGCCGTCAAATGCTGAACGCCGGGCATCGGACGCCAGCGCCGGAAGTCAGTCGCCGGCTGTTAGGCACCGGGCTGCCGGACGCCAGGCACCGACCACCGAGCATCGGACGTCGATGCTAGACGCTAGGCACCGAACGCCGGGCGCTGGGCCACCGACTCCAGGCGCCGAACGCCGATCCGTCAAACGATCGAACATCGGGTGCCGGCTACTGGGCATCGGGTTGCCAGCCGCTGGCCATCGAGTTTCAAGTATTGGACATTAAGAATTATAGTGGAGATTATAATCACACTTATAAAAATCTTATATGAACGAGAAATCTAGGAAAATATTTTTTCTGAGTCTAATCAAGAATGTCAAAATTCATAATTTTAGATAAAAAAATTTCATAGATTAACTTTTTAGTCGTACCAAATAGATTATTGTATGAATTTTTCCCAAACACCTTTTTCGACGTCAGTTTTTACGTTGACTTCCTCTATTTTACATATTTTTTAAGAGCGAGTAGATTTTAACTTTCTTATCCTAATTGACGCAATACCAGTAGTGTAGGCACCAACTTGGCTGGATGATTAGAACTCTTCATAGCCCTTATTTCTAGGACATAGATCAATTAACGTAGCTAGCCCTTGAGGGCGAAGAGTATCTAGGGGGATTGACATGTATCACAATAGTGTGTTGACCATCTAAGAGAAGACATTAAGCTTAAGCTCCCAAATTAGAGTGCATTTTCTAAATAACACTTTCCAAAGTTTCTAGGGAACATATATATGCAGCAACAATATGCCATGATTAAGTTTAATCACTTGCAGGACTCAGTGCCTACCCAAGACCAATGTTAACATCATGTGGAAGAAAAAGAAATGTGAATTACTGGTATTAAAAAAAAACAAAGAATTGTGAGCAGGATTTCTTATTAGTAGCAAGATTAAGGGTTAAGACCACTGGCTCTACATCCCATGTTGCCCACTGCCTTCCAAAACTACCCATTTTCTTGTGCATGTGTAAATATGTACAGTAATCATATGCAACTTGATTGACCTTAGTCTTCTACCATTTGCCATTCTCTGTCCTATCAGATTGCCTATGTAATCCTCAAGACCCATCAAACCCCAAAACCCCCCCAACAGATGACCCTCCAAGATGGTGGATCACACTCTAGAAATCCTACCTTGCTCACTTCACCTCCACTTGGGCAAACCCTAATTAGCATTAAACAATTAACCATGATTCCTCCACAGCTGCAGTACCCCCCAACCCTAAGTTACCTAACTTAAATCAAAGACCTAACCAGTCATCTGGAACTCTGCCATTGCATTATATTATGGGGGGCCAATATATTACGCCTGCAAGATGCATCACACGTGGTCCTCATTAATTTAGTCACCAATTCCCAAGTTAATTAAGATTGGGGGGTGGGGGGGGGGGTCATGTTTGCTATGCTCCTCCATGCCTGAGGCCAGTTGGTGTCTGCATGAAGCAAACAGAGTATGCAATATAGATATCAGAGCCCCATTTTCCAACATAAAAAGTGCTTTAAAAAAATGGTGCCAACCACTCTTATAATCAGGAGTCAAGTTTGGGGGGTGGCTCTTGAGAGAATAGAAAAGTGAACTGCAGCACCTAATCGGATAGCTAAGCTGTCAATCAGATTGGGGGAGATTTGAAACTGTTCTAGGGATAGTGTATTGTCAGCAGCCAACCTTATTGTGCCCCCCCTATGATTCTATTGTTTGGAATAAGATTCTTAGGGCATATATTTGTGTTTGGTTTATGGGGAAACGTCACAATCTCTTCTTTACAACAATGTTGAACAAGTCATTTAAAGCTGTAACATCACATCTTTTCCTATTAGTCGAATGCACTAGGAAAGATTCACACTCTTACCTTTAGCTTGGAGAGACAAAGTTATCCAGCTAGGCAAGGTTGTTTCTATATGGGTTTTACTCAGGAGAACATATGATGTTTGATAATTAAAAATATATTTGGTATTTAAATAGATCGGAGATAGAGTGAAGATATATTCTCACTCTATTCTCGATCTATCCAAATACCAAACATGCCCATTCTCTAGTGTCATGACATCACTATGATTTGCAATTTGGCAAATGACAAACATTCAGTCAGAGAAAAGTTCGTACTTACCTTGAATATTTTCTATCTGTAAAATAAATAGGAAATTTTTAACTGTCACATCTCATTGGTCAAATGTTGAACTCCACAGGCAAAAAACTCAACACCTCACCAATAAGATGCAATAGTTGAGGAAAGACTTTCTTCAAGGTAAAAATAATAGAAAATTAATTAGAAGTCTCTGATTGTAATAGGGAGGTTATTACTTTAACATAATTTAACGTGTATTGTAATAAGAGATAATATTTATTATAATGAATTACAGCTCTGTCATAGACTAGAAAATAAATCAAATATCTATTAAAATTTTTTAATTAATTTACCCTAAAAACAATAGTGTGAAAGAGCAAAAATTTCTCTCGGCGTAAGAATTCCACTTAATGAAAATTATAGTAGCAGATCACTTTCGAACCCACTCTTTGTATCTATTCACTAAGTCACCGTGTCAAAAAATTACAAATAAAAAATTCTTTTTTAAAAAATTACACTGTGATCAAGTAGAATACCAGATTTTTATTGTTTTAAATCAAAATTATAAGTAGTTTTTAAGTCTGTCACAAAAAGAGAAATTATAGGATTCAACTCTTACCGTGGCAAGAAGGTGCTAACCGAAGCAAGGGGCACGTGGTGTCAAATCTCGGAGACAGCTCATTGGCCCCCTCCTCCCAAAAAGTCCACGTAATTCCACATATTTACTGCCATGCCACCGTCCCGACACCTCTCGTCAAATGACGGGGGCGAGTTAAAAAAAAAAGGTGGAGTAAAAAGAAAGCTGGGGATGGCACGTGGTGCTTGTATTACGAAGCCTTCTTTCGGTGCAAAGGCCTCGCCCGCGTAGGCTGAGACAAAACGACGGCTCTGATTGGTGGTCCTTCCTTCTCCTACTCTGATCACGATCGCTGAAACTGTGGTCTCCTTCGGCCAAAAGAGACCCTGAGCACAAGAAAGAGGGGGGAAGGACGAGGAAACCAAAAACAAAAGACACACCCCGGCCTTTTTGCAATTTAAAAGTTTTGCCGAAATTGACATTTATTACGTCACATCCGAGGAGGCAGAAACCTCATCTTCCAATGATTTGATTCCCTCGCCGATCCGACTGAGCAGTCAAAAGCGGGGGGAAGAAAAAAAAATCCAACGCTGCTCTGCTCTGCGGCCTCTCCAGACGGCAATGATCGCTGCCGGTGCGGTGGCACAACCGTTATTGCGGGCAAAAGCCAGGGGCAGGAAGGGGAAATCCTGGTGGCGTACGGACGAACCCCCCCCCCCCCCGCGATGCTCTCCCCTCGGAGAGCTGTCGTGTCGACGAGACTGTAATAAAAAAAAGTAAAAAAATTAAAATAAAAAGAACCCGCTCGGCAATTAATGCGGCTCTTTCCTTTTTGTTTTGACCTTTTTCACTTGTTTATTTTTACCCACAGGGCAATTACCGCCCTCGGGTAAGGGGGGGCGGAACCAGTTGCCGACCTGATCGGGGAGTTCCCGTCACCGCCCCATCCCGTACACGTGGGCCGCCCACCCCCTCCCCTTGTCCGTGCGAAGCTGCCGGTTCACCCCAGCGGTGGGAAGTAATCGCCGACGCGGAACGTGAGCTGCTTCAAGTTTTGGTGTATTTTTGTGAATATACCCTTGTTAATATTGTAAGTGCCCTTCTACTTACGACTCCTTTTTCCTTAGGAGGTAAGTTGAAACCTTAGGAAATGTAAGGGTGAACTTATGGTTGGTTATACAGTGCAGATTAATTATATTATATTTTTATGATACAATACGATCTATATCAATAAATCAATTGAAAATGTCAAATTGACAGATCAAATTTTATTTTTATTTAAATTAAATAGATCATGAGATTTAGATATTATTTTAATAGAAATAGTCGACCGATAAACAAAATCAATAGATCGATTTTAAATTTTGATATGTTAAAATATCTAGAGATGTTATTAGAAGAATCAATCGATCAAAAAGAAAGAAAAAAATCAGTCGATGAATTTACTGTATCATTTTTACTGTGAAAATGATCACAAATAATTAAGTACAATACCATAGGGCTGTACCACTGTACGACAAATTCTAGATGAAGTTATTGATTATATACATGTAGATGAGATGGCAATTAAGTTTTTATTGAGGCTACACAATCGCCCACCGTGTGGGGGTGTCAGAAGGAGCCGTAGAGAAAAAGTAAAATTAATTATTAAATATATATATAACAGTAAAATAAAAAACTCTCTTTTTTCTTCCCATTAAAGAATATACAAGAAAATATGAATTTTTCTCAAAATTTCAAATAATTAACAATGTAATGATCTGAGTTCTTAGGTCCACGCACGCACACACGCACACAACGAACTCAAACTTTAATCGTCGTGTGTTTTTATCTATCGATATGCACAGAGGACGCTTACGAGCGCGCGCGCGCACACACATGCCCACCCCACCCTCCCGAGCTTTTTTAAAGGAGAAGAGAGAGGAAGAAGGGGGAAAGTAGGTGGTGGCTGCGAGCACTGCCCCCCCCCCCCCCCGTCCCTATGCTCTTCCTCTTCCAGATCTCTCCGGCGCAGTCCGCCCCGCCCTTCTTTGCTTCTTCCACCCGATTCCCACCGCCCGCCGCCGCCCTCCGCCCTCTTCATCTCGCTCCCTTCTTTGCGGGTGCAAGCTCGAAGGGCAGTGGCGTCACTGCCGCCGCTTCGAAGTTGCCGATTACGGAGGTTCCAGAGCTCTCTTCCCTCCTCCTTTTTGTTCGTTTTCCCGGGGGCGTGTGTGAAGGGTTTGATTTTGGTGGCGGATCCGACGTTGGGGGAGGTGTCGGTGAGTGGGGAGTAGAAGGTGCGGATTTGGGGCTTCTTTGGAAGGTCTGTTCCGCTGGTGCTTGCCGATCGTGTTAGAGGCGAGATCTGGAGGGAGGGGACGATTGGGTTAGGTCTTGGATTGCCGTGTTGGTGTTGTCTCAAGTTCAGGGTGTGAAATAATCAGGATTTCTGTGATCCTGCAGCCTGGATCTTTCGTGGTAGGCGCATTGCGGATAGTGTCTTTGTTCCGAACTTGAGGGGATCTGCAGGGTTTAATGGCTGCTGAGGGATGATCGATCGCTCGGAAGTGTGCTCATTTTTAGACCAACAGTTGCTGTGTTTGTAGGCGGGTGTCTGGGGTTTGGATGGGAGCGATGATTTCTATGAAGAACGAGGGATAATAGTGCTCCGCCTTGGAGAGGACAGATCCTTGCGGAGGACGTTTATGGCTGCGAAGAGGAAGAAGGAGATGACGGAGGAGGCGAGATCCCCCGAGGGCCGTCTGTCCCCCTTCCCTGACGAAGTCCTGGAGCACGTCCTGGCGTTCGTGAAGTCCCACAAGGACCGGAGCGCCGTCTCCCTCGTCTGCAAGGAGTGGTTCAACGCGGAGCGGTGGAGCCGCATCCGCGTCTTCATCGGTAACTGCTACTCCGTCTCCCCCGAGATCCTGGTTCGCAGGTTCCCCAACATCCGCAGCGTCACACTGAAGGGGAAACCCCGGTTCTCTGATTTCAACCTCGTCCCGGCGAATTGGGGCGCCGACATCCATGCCTGGCTGGTGACTTTCGCGTCCACCTACCCGTTCCTGGAGGAGCTCCGCCTGAAGAGGATGACAATCACCGACGAGAGCTTGGATTTCCTGGCGCGGTCGTTCCCTGGTTTCAAAGCCCTCTCCCTTGTCAGCTGCGATGGCTTCAGCACCAACGGCCTCGCTTCCATCGCGAGTTCTTGCAGGTCTGTTCACCGTCTTTCTCTTTTATCTTCTTGAGAACACTTCACTCCTCGATTATGTCACTTCCAACTTGCCTAAATGGAATTCCTTCTATCTTGTTCTACTAGATTCTTTTCTGAGTTATCACGTGTTCTATTCTATTCTGATGAGAATTAAGATAAATCTGTGTCCACAAGACTGAACCTTGCTAGTTCTCAATCAAACCCACCTTGGGTCTTGCTTGTCCCAGTGGTCTGTGCTAGAAAATATACAAGAATGTATTGTTTTCGTTTTATTTTTATTCGTTCCAGCTGTTGCCTTCTTGGAGTCATGACAAAGTATGAAACTTAAACTGAATATTGCAGCTTTCGTGGCTTTCATTGATTCTTTCTTTTTTTATTGGTGATCCTCGTTGACATAGTTTATTGCATCTGGAAGATTACTTTAATCATATTGGTGCTTCTAAGTGGTCAAATAATCCATTAACCAGCTTACAGCTCCTGGATGCTTTTACAAGAACTGGCCTGACGGGGTTATGTGATTCTTTTTTCGTTTTTTTGCCAACTGTCAATCAACACTGGTTTCGTTCATTCATTTTCTAGCAAGCTACAGGGTAATAATTAACAGTAATGGTCATTGTCTAGCAAGCTATAGGGTCATAATCAACGTAGCTGTCTCCGGATTCTATGTTTTGTAGACATCCATATTTTTGTCCGTTGGTTAAGATTGTTATTCATTTTAGGAGGCATTGGATGTCAGTTTATTTAAGCTTGTTAGTGATACGTAGTTTCCAAGTACTTGTTTTTTATGGCCTAAATCTTGTTCTGGACCTCATATTAGTTTTGAAAGAAGAGGTACCCTTTCTTCCTCCAGGGCCAGCTTTCGTTGTTATCTTGTTTAGTTGCAATGTTCTTCCAATGGGCTTTTGTAAATGGCTTGTACTCTTGTTTCGTTTCAGAAACTTGGCTGAACTGGATATACAAGAGAATGGGATTGAAGATCTTGGGGGAAGCTGGCTAAGTTGCTTCCCTGAGCATTTCAATTCTTTGGAAGTGTTAAACTTTGCAAATTTGACCACTGAAGTAAGTTTCGATGCCCTAGAGAGGCTAGTAGCCAGGTGCAAGTCACTAAGAGTTCTAAAGGTGAATAAGAATGTTACACTGGAGCAATTACAGAAGCTTCTTGTGAGAGCTCCTAAATTGACAGAGCTTGGTACTGGGTCCTTCTCACAAGAGCTTGCACCTAGACTATATGCGGAAGTTGAAAATGCTTTCAGCAACTGCAGGGATTTGCATACCCTTTCAGGATTGTGGGAAGTTTCTTCCTTGTATCTTCCAGCAATATATCCCGCCTGTGTGAGTCTCACGTTCCTGAATTTGAGTTATGCTGTCCTGCAAAGTACAGATCTGGCAAAGCTCCTGCCAAACTGTCCTCTTCTTCGCCGTTTGTGGGTAAGAACTAAGAGTTCCTAAGTCATTTATTTGCCTTGTTTATAGTCTGTTCAATCCCCTTTTTTGATGTAATATAAAGGTTTTCATAACACTGAGTATCATGGTACATGTGGCCATGATTCATCCTGCAGTCCATCAAGATATCTGTAGTGGCACACTGGCATTCAAGGTTGACTTAAATTCTTATTTGACTGCATTTTGAGCAGTTGACTGTATATGCAACTATTTTAGGATGTGATGGGAATTATATGCTCCTACTCACATGTGCTCCTCAATTTTCTGTTTCAAAGCTAAGCAATGATTAGTTCTGACTATTTTCACTTCTCAAGTGTATATCACTGCATGGCATCCAAGCAGCAAATTTTGATCGTTCTTTGCATTTTCCATGGATGAGGCTACATTTTATGGTTTCCTTTTTAGGATTCCTTTCTAGTGTCTTTTCTTTTCATTGACTCCATCTCAACACCATGGCAATTCTGGTTTGTCATTTGTTCTATGAAGAAGGGTTGGGCCACCTAACTTTATGGAAAAGTGGAGTTACTATTGGTGACCCACCAGATATTTCAGTGTCTAAACTATTGTGGGATTTGGGGCCCAACTTATGTGCTGTGTGTGCCACACTAGTTTTATTTCTTCTCCTAGTTTCAAAGAATTATTTCATATTCATCTCTTGGACTCTCAATGAACTATGACCTGAATGGATAGATGTACTTATCTTGCTGAGTCAGTATCCATAATTGTCTAGTAAATGCTCATGGAAGACCACTGGAGTTTTATAAATTTAAGACTTACTGAACAAAATTATAATTCACCATTATTCTAAACAACCTGGTAACTATACATGCATCATTCCAATATTCTTATGGGCATAGAATATGCTTTTTATTCAACCAGGTCCTGGATACTGTGGAAGATAAAGGGTTAGAAGCTGTGGGCTCTAGCTGTCGCCTTCTTGAAGAACTACGGGTGTTTCCTGCAGACCCATTTGATCAGGAAGTTGTCCTAGATGAAGTAGGTGGAGTCACAGAATCTGGTTTCATTGCCGTCTCTGAAGGCTGTCACAACCTTCGTTATGTGTTATACTTCTGCCGCCAGATGACAAATGCTGCTGTAGCAACTGTTGTTCGTAACTGTCCTAATTTCACCCACTTTCGGCTTTGCATCATGAGTCCCCACCAAGCTGACTATGTCACTGACGATCCTATGGATGAAGCATTTGGTTCAGTTGTGAAGACCTGCACCAAACTCCAAAGACTTGCTGTTTCTGGTCTTCTAACTGACAAGACCTTTGCATATATTGGCACATATGCAAAGAACCTGGAGACTCTGTCTGTGGCCTTTGCAGGGAGCAGCGATCGGGGCATGCAATATGTGTTGGAGGGTTGCCCAAAGTTGCGGAAACTTGAAATAAGGGACTGTCCATTTGGAAACGCAGCATTACTTGCAGGATTAGAAAGATACGAGTCCATGAGGTCACTCTGGATGTCAGCTTGTAGGGTAACAATGAATGCATGCAGATTACTGGCCAGGGAGATGCCAAGGTTGAATGTTGAAGTGATCAAGGAGGATGAGAGTGATGATACAAATGCTGAAAAAGTATATGTTTACCGATCCGTTGCTGGACCAAGGAGAGATGCTCCACCATTTGTTCTCACCCTTTGATGCCTGAGAAATGCCTGGTATTCTCCTTTTCTTTTTTCTTTTTTTTTCAAACAACTCTTATCTGAAATGGATTTAGTTCTATTTTCTGTGGGATTAACCGTGTATTGATCGAGTGAAATTGATTAGATATTATCAAAATGCCATCAGGATTCAAATGATCAGAAGTTATTAAGCCATTTTGATATGCTGTTCTCTGGATAAGATGCAACTGATCTTGGCTTCTGATGACCCTCATCTGCCTTCTTTTACCAATCGAAATTCATTTAGGAAATTAAGCATATGTGCATCATGTCTCCCCAACACTGCATGACATCATGTATCCATGTGAAAATTTACCCTCATCTTTTTTGCTTTAATCACTCAGTACAGAAACACTGCATGCTTGTGTCCTAGGGAAATTTGGTGCATTGCACATTTATCTATGTGACCAAAGTGAAAGACTCATATGAAAGGATTTATGTATCTTCTCATGCCGTTGCTAGCTATATCATAAGACAATAGGGATGACGTGATGTTCACACAAAGGCTTTTGTCACTTTAATCATGCAGTAGAATGACTGGCAGATGAGAGTATCTTGCGATACATGCTTTAGCCACATAGAAAGCTTCTCTCAAGGGTTCATTTTGAAGGGGATTGTCTCATCTTTACCCCATTCCCTGACGTCCTGTCTCTATGTCCATCACTAGGGCTGCAACCGGGTCGAGTTCGGAACTGGAAACACAGATTCCGATTTCGATAACCGAAATATATTTCCGATTCCGATAAAGTCAGAATGGTTAATTCCGATTTCGTTCCAATTCCGATAACATTACCGGAACCGAAATTTCAATAACCAAGGTGCTTACCATGGTTTTGCCTTTTGAGTTTATGGATATTTAATCGGAATAACCGATACCGATTATTTTTCAATTCCGATTTCGATTCCGATAGTTTATCGGAATATCCGATACTGATTTCGATAATCTATCGGTATCATTTTTCAATTCCGAAACCAATAATTTTTATAGGGATCAGGTCGAAATATCGGATTCCGTTTGCAGCTCTATCCATCATCTTGTGTACTGCCTCCGCTAATTTCTTACTCGGGAACCACACTTGCTGCCTCATATTATTAGCAACATCCGTTCTAGCACCAAATTGTTAAGAGTTTGGTGTATTCCTCATTTCCTGGCAGGTTTTGCAGGGAGGATAATTATCAAGAAAGGAAGAACAGTTGACTGCAAAACATGGATGTTTTTTCTTACATTATCAGTCTCTTATTTACATAGAGAACTCAGCAAAGAGCAGGAAGGAAGAAAGGGAACACGGTAATCCATGCATCTAGTCCACGCAACTTACTGCGTGAGTCCAGTCTCTGTTCCTGCTGCTCCCTTAAACAACAAAATTGCATGTCTGCCGGGCAGAGGTTGTAACAGCCACAAATATGCATCACCAGAGGGGCCAGAATCGTTCCTGCATACAATTGCTAACTGCCTCTCAGATTTCTGCATCAAATAAAACCCCCAAGGATATTCTACTCTGGTCTATATTTTTTGTTTCCTGCGGGTGTCTGCTGTGATGTGGTAACTATCCTGCTGGCATTTGATCTGGATACAAGGGAGATGCCGGAGTTGATTGCTGCAAATGTGAGGCTACAAGCATTTGGACTCCCATTGCTGCCAACTCAAAACCGTCTCCCCAACCAATCCACAGGGATGTGCCTCGAGCAAGCTGGATTGCGAGGCCATTCATATCTACTCGGAATTCTCAGCAGAAGGCATGAAGGGAGATGTCATTCCATGGTGTTCCCACATCTGGTCCTGCTAACCAGAGCACTGGTGCTGAACCCTTCTCCCCACCCTTAACACGGTTGTCCGTCCTTGTATCATCTCCGCACCTCCATGTAGGAAGAAAAGAAGAAAGTGATATAGTGTCTGAAAGGCTGTAGCAGCGCCATCCGCCCGCGCCCCCCCTCACCCAGGGGAAAAGTTTGGATCATTTGTGGAGCAGGCAAAGGTTTGTTTGAACAAGGAACTGCCTTTTGCTGATTCTGTTCTATTTGGCTTTTAAACAACTTGTGCTGTGCTGTGCTGTGCTGTGTTGTTATCCAGGGAAAGCTAATGTTGGGTGCTCTCAATAGCAAAACATGAACTGCTGATTGTGGATGCTTTATTATGGAGGTGGAAATTGTCACTTACCTGTTGGTGGCCGTGGGGTGTCAGTCTGTTGGGATCAATCTACGTTGTCTCGTGCCTGCTGGGGAAGTGGAACTCCCATATTATGAAAAATATTGTTGCATTTGCTAATTGCACTTTTGAGTGCATTTTTGGCCTTTCCATGGGCCATTGCATTTATGGTGCATTGTGTCCATCTAATAAAAGTTCAAAAATCTAATTGTCTAGGTGCAATAAATATTTTTCTATTAAGAGTTATTAGCTTCAAGAAGTCGAAATCCCTTTTACCTTGGGGGGTCTGTATCCGCCATCCGGAGAATGTGGGTGGGCTTTTGAAGTCTCACACGCCGCATGGTGGGGGTGGGGGAAGCGAACGCCAATGCCTACTATGGTGTTGGAGATTTTCTTTGGACTGGGCCATTATCTTATCTGGTATGCGTACGTTTACTTTTTCTGTCGTTCGCACGGGTGGTGCAGTGCAGGTCGTCGTCTTAAAAACTTGGCCCATCCGTCTGTGTCAACTGTCAACAAAAAGTTCCCCGAGTCCTGGCATCTGCGCAGGAGATTCGGATGTAGTGGGGGTAGAGGAGATGGAAAAGAAGCTCCACCTTTTTGCTGTTGGCATAGTGGGTGGAATGGGTTGGGGTTTCTTGGTGGGTGTTTCTTTAGTAGATTGCACGATTGATTCATTTGGGGGGTGCTCTAAGTGCGTGGTGTTTTGAAATGACTATTTGATGTGACAGTCCTTGATCGTACTCGATATGACAATCTTTCATCTAGTTTTCTGTTTAATGCTATTTTGGATTCAACATTTAAAATCTAAAAGATTTTAAGTTTTATTTGATTACAGTGCCTTAAGCACGCCAAATAGCACTTGACATGGAATGTTCTACACAAATCGAAAAAACAGCCCCACGTAATTAGTACATAGATGCTCTTCTATGGGTATAGATGGCTCTTGCGTGGAAAATCAGTAGAATTGTTACAAAAACAAAGTTCATAGGGTAGCATGGTTGAGGAAAAAGAAAGTTATAAAAAAAGAGAAGAAAGGAGGCGGCAACCAATTGTGTGATCAAAAACAAATATCTCTGTTGCCCTCCTACGATGCTTAAAATATGTAATTTCAAGATTGCAACTTGCAAGCCACGTCCATCAGGGGTCATATGTAGTTGCTTGCCGTGGAACGCATATAAGAAAATGAGAAATGCTTTAAAAGTATTCGAGTCATGTGAGAATATGGAGATTTGACGAGTACCCACCACCTCGTATGAACAATAAGTCAAAGCACATTGTCAAATCATGATATTCCATAACTTGGGCATGTAATTAATAAAGCGAAGAGCGTTTAAAGTTGGAGAGAGATGGAAGATTAATACTGAATCATGGGCTGGATGGACACGCCATACCTTGGTTCAGGAGGGTCCCTCTTTAATACTACTGTTCATTAGAATAGTTTATCTTCAATGCACTGGAATCTTTGTAATGGATGAGGGAGAATGGAACTGATCAGTGCTGACTCGTAGAACAAACTAATTAAGATGGTGGGTATACATGTTGCATCGATGTCTTACTTGCTTGCAAGGAATCTAAGAGCTACCCCCTTTTAATTATGTTAAGGTCAGTTTGGATATGACCTCGCTAACTGAAAAATATAGCAAAGATTTGAGGCCGCCTCGTTTGAAGTAGAACACTGCGTGGCATTCCAGCTGAACTGTCCTCCCAATCTCCCATGAAGGATCGAGGCACCCCCTCTGTCATCCACAGCGGTCTAGAGAGAGACGGCACACACTCGACTTCCACGCCAAGGAACTACTTACTAGTTACTACTCTCTGGTCGGGCTCCTGTCCAACATGGCTTTCCTTCTTCCTCACTCCATGACCCAACCAAACATACCGTTCAGTACTGATCCATCAATGCCCTCTACATGAAGTTCCTACTGGGGAAACTTAAACAAGCCGCACTGGGCCACTGGCAATAGATACTAAAAGGAAAACCAAAAAAAAAAACCCACCAACTAGCTGATAAAGTCACCATGGCCCGTCCGTCAACACGTATCAACTCTGCATGATACCTCGTACACAGTTGTGGGGGAGACGCAGTGGAAATTTCATCCAGTGATATCACTTTATTAATCCAATGAAATCACTCTTTTTAAAAAAAATCTTACCAAATCAATTTAATGAAAAAAATTAAACTCCCTCATTAATTTTAAAAATCCAATGGGGTCTTAAGACCCCACAGGGTATGCTCTGGATCCGCCACTGGGGAGACACACACATGCACAAGGATTAAGATCGGGGATGATCACACTTACTGCAGCCATATATGCTGCTCAAACCCTTCACAGCCAAGAAATTAAGTTCAGCAAGTTTAGAGATAACTAGGAGCCAGTATATATCCTCCTATTCTCTCCACCCTCTTCCTCTACAATCGTTAGGTGGTCATCGCTGGTGGTGAGCTCCTCTGACAGTGGAGTACATAGCGAGCTATATATCCGTGTGCAAGGAGACGAGCGCTCTGGAGCTAGTGCCAAGGCAACTGGTGAAGTCTCCATCAGATGGCTAGAGACAATGGAAGCCGCGATCTGTTCAGTACCCCAACTTGCAAGATTCCGGGACCGGCAACCGCGAACATGTGGAGATGTGTATATGTACTCTACAGAAGATAAATGTGATAGCTAGCTAGAAGCATAGGAACGCGGGGAAGAGAGAGTTGCAGATCACCTAAAGGGAGGTAGGTTTGTTCTGTAGCAACAGAGGATAATCTTTCTTATTGGGAAAACCTCCAAATGATTCCCGGAACCAGGTTTTAGTGCGTGGTGTCTCTCTCCAGGTTTTGGTAGAAACTTAAGCAACGCCAGTGTAATACCACTGTTCATGTGCACGCCTTCCACGGCCACCACACATCCACCTGCAGCTAATTAGCTGTTCCTAACTGTGTTTTCTCTCCATGGGGAGCTTTATATTGTTCTCTCTTGTTTGCTATATCGAGCCTGGCCATGCCTTTGCCATCATGCTTCCCTTGTCGTTGTTGCTTGACACGGGCGCCCGTTAAAGTTGCCTTCTCCTGTTGGACGTGTGGAAGCTTCAGACCAAGCTCCCCCATATGCCGTAATATATATAATGGCCACAGTCGGTTACCTTAGCTAGGCTTCTTCTAAAGAGAGGGTTGGGGGGTGGCACATGGAGGGCAAGACCAACTCATGAATTTGCCCAACCTCTAAAGCTAGAGATGCCATGCTCTATGGCAACATGCATAGTACTCCCTGTGGTCCATGCATGGCTCCACTGCTATCGATCTCCTGTTTGACACAGGCGGGCGTTTCTCCTATCTACGTGTTTATATCCTCGCCTTGCCAGTCTTTGCTTTTGTCCTTCGCTTTGTCGTCCTACCGGGGCCACCTGGAAGAGCAGAGATTCCTTGATTCTATCGTTGGATCGATGTGTGAGACTTGCAGCTTCTTCTCCTTTTGAGATAACAGGCTCTTTCTTTTGATACAGTTTTTACGTGGAAAGCTACTGTCTGCTTCTACCAGAAATATTAGGTAAAAAGTTGGAGCTAGTATTCAGTCTGGATGGATCATACAGCAAGAGCTGCTAATCTCCATTATGAACCCAGTAATTACACCTAAAACAAGAACCTTTGATTTAAAATAAAGTAAGAATACTTATATATATATATATATATATAACTTAAATCCATTTTGGATTCTTTGTTTCTTCAAAGTGTCATCTATATATGTTCTTAGACGAATAGGAAATATATAATGATGCATGGTTTAGCTCTTGGGTCTTATTGCCGTTAGAGAATAATCCATTTAAGTTCGAGTTAGAAGATGTTTTTTTTAATTTTTAACCCCTGGAATCTTTTAATAGATATATAAAACAGTACCCCATTACAATCTTGTCATGTTATGTAAAATTCCTAGACCAATTTTTTTTTTAAAAGGCCAAAAGAGGCCGAAGTATTTTATTAATAAGAAGAAGATAGT
>JACBKR010001360.1:0-38214 GCA_014218235.1 Colocasia esculenta | reverse complement strand
GACCTCATGCACATCTAGTGTCGACCTTAGCTTCAACTTTCATCAGAGAAAACACTGTCCTGCTTAGTGTCGACCTTATTACCACAGAGTGTCGACCTTATTGGAGTTTCACTATCTTGAAATAAGCTGAAAACTTCTCAGGCACTGACTTAACACTGATTAAAGATGATTTGACTTGATTCTAATCTTTTACAACGCCATCCAAAATCATCCAGTGTCGACCTATGTCCTGGATAGTGTCGACACTATTTGTCATTTTCTCTTTATACTTTGATCCGGTTGAGTTGTTCCTGCAATATAAATGATAAATGTCAATCTTCTGTGTATCATTGCACATTAGAATGTCATCATCAAAAACAGGGACACAACATCTCTCCTCTCTCTCTCTCTCTCTCTGGCGACATGCCGCAGCTAGTTCAAAACCATCACCGCCACCAATCGCCTCCTGCTCGCCGCCCCCGCCTCCGCTGCCGCCCTACCGCTGCGCCGTTCATCGCCTCCTGCTACCAAACCTTGCGTAGTATGACCCTGTTCCCACTCCCGACGAACCTCCCCCTCTCCCTGCACAGTTCCCCCCCCCTCTCCCCTTCCCCCTCCCCCTCCCCCTCCCGACGACTGTCCCACCCACCTCCCCTGCATAGTCCCCCCCTCCCCTTGCACAGTCTCTCCCTTCTCTCCCCCCGCCCCTGCATAGTCCCCCCCCCCTTGCACAGTCTCCCACTTCTCTCCACTCCCCCTCCCCCGCACAGTCCCCCCCTCCTCTCCCCCTCCCCCTCCCCCTCCTGACGACTGTCCGAGGCCCCCTCCTGCACAGGCCCCCCTCCTCCCCTCTCCCTCCCCCTCCTGACGACCCTCCCCCTCCCCCTGCACAATCCCCCCCTCCTCTCCCCCTCCCCGCCCATCCCGATGACTGTCCCACCCCCCCACCCTTGCACAGGTCCCCCTCCTCTCCCCTCCCGACGCCCTCGACCGACTGTCCCCCCCATCCCCTGCACAGTCCTCCCTCCCTACAACCCTCTCCCCCCTGCACAGTCCACCCTCCCCTCCCAACGACCCTCCCCACTCTCTGCCTGCACAATCCCCCCCCCTCCCTCCCCCTACACAGAAGCAGTTCTACTTGATTCTTTTGTTGACCACTTTTCCCATTACTGTGTTTGCTATGCATTTCAAATGTGCGAATGCCTCGACGTACAACTTGTTCAAAATTATGGACCACTATGGTGAATTGTTGCTCGAATGGACATTCCTATGTTGAACTTCATCCCATCTTCCCTGTGTTGCGATTTTTTTTTTAACAAAAATCCAAAGAGTGGAATGAATGGCATATCTTTTTTATGTAATTAATTTTACATGGTCTTCTCTAAGAGCCAATTTGGTAATCAGTTAGGATAAGCTAATGGAGACTTGTCCACCCACATAGACCAAAATTGATTTGGTAAGCCGGATCAATTATTTCCCTCTTTAACTCAGATAGCAGCCTTATGCGGCTGGATAAGAAATCCTGGAAGAGAGTCTGGATTGCTTATCCAACTAGTTAATGCCTAATCTCATGGACTTATCCACCCACTTAGGCCAAAAAGTGATTTGGTTAGACAGATTGCTTACCCCCATCTTCACTTAAGATAGCACCCCTTGTTGGAGCGGTTTGTCTGGGTTGGCACCACTGCTGACGGGTAGCTTCCTCTTTCCCTCTCTCCTCTCTCGATGGGTGTGCTTTGAGGCTCCTCCTCCCCTCTCTTCCGGTCCCGTTGTAGTGCTGTGGGGTGATCAATCTTTTTGGGACTGAAGCATTTCTAATCTATGTTGCATATGTATTAAATGTATCCCAATTGCATCATGTGTATGTAACTGATCCCTTACACCTTACTGTTTAGATACATACGAGACACTTATCACTTACATATATCTGAGGTGAATAATAACCATTGATCCCAATACAAATAGAAAACTCAATTTTCTTTGAGACATAACTAGTCATGATTATAAGAACATAAGGTATAAGATATAGTGGTTTAGTCTCATATTAATTTTTTTTTTAGAATTTCATCTCCATATATGTAGAGGATTCTTTTAACTCAATGCATAGTTTTTAAGTTACAATTTGAATATTTAACATGATATTAGAGCGAAATTATCCACTAAATTATCTCTTTGTATGTAGTCATTTGTCTTCATCCATATTCCGTCTCAAACTATTCAAAATCTATTTAGTCTCATATTAAAATTCTTTAAGAGTTTCACCCTCTATAGAGGATTCTCTTAATTCAAGATTTAAATTTTGAGTTAAAGTTTTGAGATTTTGACGTAAGGAATAAGAATGTATTTTTCCTTTTTAAGAGAAGCTAGAGAGCTATTTTATCGACTAAAAAATCTGACTAATAAAGAACGCGCCCCGGGTCAATGCCAATGCGGGGGATTTAACCTTTTCCCTTCTTCCAAACCCTCCCCCATGCCCACAAGAATGCCAGGTGAGATTTTTGACTTAAGAGGGGCTACCGCCATTGAGGTGTGCAAAAGATTTGCTACCGCCATTGAGGTGTGCAAAAGATTTATTTAAGGAGGTACTGTGCTTTGGGATAGGGTTGAGTGGGAGGGACCGTGAGGCCTCGAGCCCGAGACCTCTTGCTTTCAAACATGTTAAGTCCAAGTGGCCAAGCCACTCTAACATACAGAAAAAAAATATATATTTTCTCATATGAGGAAGCAAAGCAAATGGGGCATGACTCCAAGCATGATGATAGGAAGCCCTATGTACTTACGCAATTTAAGATGGGGTATAAATAAGTCAATGCAAACCCTAATGAAATGTGCATCCCAATTCAAATGGGATATGTGCGCTTCATGACATAGCAATGCAAATGGGCCTTTAACACCAGTGAGGTATATATGCCAATTTAGGAAAAAAAAAATTGAGTACAAACTCTTCCTTCTAGACATTAGATCCTTGATTCGAACTTAATTCAATAGAGCACTAATATATGGATTGTTTTTAATTATTTATTTTTAGTTTAGTGATCATTTGTATTGCAGTTCTTACTTTAATGTAATTCATTTACATGTATGTATGAATTTGATTTAATATTACACTTGTTCACATGTAATATTTTGTTTTCATTTTCTTATCATGTTTATGTGTTTTTTAAATTTGATCTATGCATGTATATAGGGGTGTCAATTGGGTCGGGCCGGCCCGAAGGCCCACAAGCCCGGCCCGGTTTTAACGGGCTTGGGCCGAGAAAATAAGCCCGTTAAAGTTTTTTGGCCCGGTCCGGCCCGACCCGGAAAAAAATAGGGTCGGGCTTGGGCTTTGTGAGGCCCGGCCCGGTCGTCCCGCCGGCCCAAAAAATATAAATATAATTTATATAAGTATGAATTTTATATTTAGAAAGAGAATTATATGTATTTTTTCTACAATAAATCTACTCAAAAACATAATCTTTTACAAGTTAAATGTTAATATAGATATAAGTAAAATATATATTTTTTATAGATATTTATTATATATATTATATATATATATTATATAATAAATTATATATATATATAATAAAAATATTTATTTTTCCGGGCGGCTTTTCCGGGCTTTCTGGGCTTTCCTGGGCCGGGACGGGCCACCCATACCGGGCCTAACCCCGGGCCTGGGCCGGGCCCGGGCCGGCTTTTAAAAAATCGGCCGGGCCGGGCCTAGCAAGGCCCGGTCCAGGCCGGCCCATGAACCCCTACATGTATAGCAATTTATCACTGCACACACATCTTACGAGAGTGTGTTAAGCCCATGTCAATGAACCTCCCCATTCAAGACTTTGGGATTGATGTGCACGAGTCTTATTTTCAATGATGAGAATGTGTATATCTAACTCAAAGTCTTGAATTGTCCCGTTTTGGACAGTCTGTGAATGTTTGATCGCAGTTAGGTGGTTATTTACTATATGTGTTTGTACAGTTGTTGAAAATTTTGGTTGCATCTTCTCACTCCTCTCTGGTATACCTTTATTGATTTTGAATATTTTCTTAGCCACTTAGAAATAAGTGTTTAAGAAAATTTCTTAATCAATAAATATTTTTGGTATATCAGAGAGGTGTGGGGGAGATGCTGTCTGAATGCACAAACATATAGTAAATGACCATCTGAGTGCGATCAAATATTCATGGATGGGTAAAAAGTGATAATCTAATTAATATGTCCTACCTATTTATTATGACTTACTCGAATGATGTGATGGTGGATTGGGTTTGAACTCGTGACATGACATTTAATCTGTGTAGGACTCCGAAGGTCGCGCTGCCACCAGGGACCCCGAAGGTCGCGCCGCCACCACGGATCCGAAGACCCGGAAGGGTTAGAATTTAGTCTAGTGAGATCAATAATGAATTCAAATACTGTAACAGAAAGTTCATACAATAATAAGGAAATTATGTACAACATGTCCCAAATAAAAGTACAGGTACAGAAAGAAAGGTGCAGTCCTTAAGGGGCATACCCCGAGGACTTGAAAAAAGGCAACTCTCGACTCATTCCTGTACAAGCGCTCACGCTCACAACTCACACTGCTGGCAACGCACGGCGTACAAACCACCACCACAACTGTCCGACAATGAACTCCTGCGACAGCGAGTCCCTATCTGAAAAGAGTAGGAGGGTGAGCCTCGCGAACAAGGCTCAGTAGGGATGATAAGTCCCTTACCAGCTAAAGCAGCAGGAACTCCAAGAAAGTGGAAGCAAACTACTCTAGAAAGCAGTAAAGCAAAAAACACCTACTGCAGAGTACTACAAAGCAGTGGAAAGAGTAATACCACGACCCACAACCAGGGTCGGGCTAGACACGACTCCTGCAGAACTAGCAGAGTCAAACATAATGCGGAAGCAACCCTCGGCACGCACCCGCCTAGACAAAGAGCTCACGGAACACCAGAGCAACCACGTCAGACCAGAGTCTCACAACATAAGCACCAAAATCCCAGACCTCCACGATGTCGGGAAGGAACAACCAAGTGTCACCACAAGAGACACCGAGCAACCACGTGAGAAGGAACGTCTCACCATAGGCACGGCCACTGCAAACCTCCACAAGGTTGAGGGCCCACAAGCAGAACCACCCTGGACCTCGGACACGCCACGAGGTCAGGGAACTACACACTCCGGTGCCACCATGGACGGCACCAAGGAACGGGTTATAGAACCAGCAGTCAGGTGCCTACCCAAGGCACCCCGAGGGAACACGCTATGTGGAACACCGCCACAAGCACAGGCCAACCAGGCCAGACCAACAAAACCCACGGAAGCTAGACACGGCTAGGATACAACCACCGTGCAGGCTTGGGCAACGAGACTCACTTTGAAACAACGTGAACCACAGTCACAACAAGAACAACCAAGCCACCACCATTGGCAGCTAAGAGGAGGACACACCGTCCACACCTCCAACTCGCTAGCTGCTGACTCCTGCCTACAACCTCCCCGGTAGAGTGAGGCGAGTGAGCCACCGCAAAGAACATGCACATACACACCACCACAGCCTGGCCGAGCTGCGGCCCCACGCCTGACACCACGACGTGGCTCCGAAACCAATGCCAAGAAAGGCAATGAGAACGGACTAGCTGATCCGCACCGGAAAGAACGCCTCAACCACCTCGGTGACACAGACTCAGCTAAGGGAGCTCCACAAGCGACTCTACGCCGCTGCCCACCAATGTTTTCCTTTCAGCTCTGGAGTCTGCCAACACGACTTCCAACTCGAGCATGCTCGTAGCCCGGAGAACTCCCTTAACAGGCTCCCGAGGATGGGGGTCCCAAGAAAACGGAGACAACATCTGAACGGGACAAGCCCTCAAGTGCCAAGCACCGGGCGAAAGAGGACAGGCGAGGCAACCACCACAAGCAAACGGCTGGCACGGCATGCAGGGTACCCCTCTCGGAAACCCCCAGGAGGGCCGTCGGCCAACCAGGTACAACCACCAAAGCCAAAAACACAGGCAACTGGAACGCGACCATAGAAGTGTCACCTTCTGAACAAGAAGGCGACAACCAACCTGTCGCCACTAGGTCGCGACCACCAGGGTGCCGCCTTCTGATCTGAACGCGACGTATCGACCCGTCACATTCAGCATCAGAAGGCCAAACCCAAAGAAGGTCAGTAGACCTGCAACCAACAAACACGAAATCTAGAAGGTGACGAGAACCGCGTCGCGACTCGAAGGAAGAACGCGACATGGATCCTGTCGTAACCAGAAAGTGACACACATGGTGTCGCCTTCAGATTCAGAACACGACGTATCGAACCATCACGTTCCTCATCTGATGGCAGGGCCATTGGGGAAGACCCACCCCAAGGATGATAGCTCACGAATGCGTCGTTAAACACGTGACTAACAATCTCAAAATTATCGGCTTGCACTAACGATTTTAACAATAGTTAAGTGGTGAGAGCCGAGTCGAATCCACAGGGAAAAAGATTTTAGAGTTGAAAACCTTGAGTTTTTAGTTAGGAAAATAGCGTGGTGATATTAAAACTAAGTTGCGTTAAATATATCTAAGCTAAACTAAATAAATAAAGAGAGAGATATTAAGAGAGAGACAAAGACATGAGTAAGAAAATACCTAGTGACCGATTAACTAAACAAGATATTCTAAATCTCTTAACACAAGCATACCCACACTAAAA
This sequence comes from Colocasia esculenta, assembly GCA_014218235.1. Taxonomy (NCBI): domain Eukaryota; kingdom Viridiplantae; phylum Streptophyta; class Magnoliopsida; order Alismatales; family Araceae; genus Colocasia; species Colocasia esculenta. Next base: position 31,552 of record JACBKR010001360.1, on the reverse strand, counting down.
GAAATCTAAAGAGATAAGAAGTGAAGAGAGAAGGTAGAAAGAGGAGAATAGAAGAGAGGAGACGGAGGGCAAATAGTGAACAAAATAACTAACAAACTTTATTTAAATAAAAGAAATAATGTGCATCTAACATACAAACCTTAATTAAAGAGAGGAATAGGGGAAAACAAGAGAAACAGAGAGAGAAATCAAGAAGAGAGAGAGAGAGAAGAGAGAGAGAGAGAGAGCGAGAGAGAGGAGAGAGAGGCGCAGGAGCGCTGCCTGCGTGATGCAAAAGCAATGCACGTAGGAGGGGCGCGGGGGGCCTGGGCGGCGGCCAGGCGGGCGGGCTGAGGCGGGGCGCTGGCGCGCTCGGGCGGGTCGGCGGGCAGGGCGTGGGCACGCGGGGCAGCGGCGAGCAGGGCGAGCAGGAAGGCGGGCGACACGTGGAGGCGGCGGCATGCAGGCGGGGAGCGTGTGCGAGCGCGACAGGCGCGAGGGTGGGGCTCGCGCGGGGGGCGCGGGGCAGGCAGGCAGGGCGGCGGGCTCGTGCGGGCGGTGGCGCGGGCAGGCAGGCAGGGCTGCAGGCTCACGCGGGCGACGCCGCGGGTAGGCAGGCGTGCGGGCGGCAGGCGCGTGCGCGGCGGACGTGGGCGCTGGGTGCGGGGGTGCTGTGAGCGCGAGGGGGGGTGCTGCGGGTGCGCGGGCGCGGGGCCTGGCGTGGGCACGCGGGCAGGCTTGCACATGCGACCTACTGCTGCTGCTTGTGTGTGCCGAAGAGAGAAACCCGGAGAGAAAGATAGGGAGAGAGGAAGAAGAGAAGAAGAGAGAGAGAAGAAGAAGAGGGGCTGTCGGCCGAGAAAGAAGAGGAGGATCAAGAGAAGGGGAAGGGAAGAGGAAAAAGGGAGGAAGAGAGAAGGAGCAGAGGAAGGGAATGCGCAGCAGAGAGGGAGGAGAGACAGAAGGTTGCGGGAAAAGGAATGAATAATAGAGAGAGAGAGAAGATTTCTTTTTAAAATAGATAGAGAGAAGAGGAGGAAAAGAGGAGAGATTAGAGGGAGATGATTTTTTAGAAAATAGAGGAGTGATGTTAAAAGAAAGGATTTAAAAATTGAAAAGATATAGAGGGAAAAGAATCTCTCTTCATTCTCTTAGTCTAATTAGATTTCTTGGCCCATTTAAGACCTCATTTCTTGGCCCATTAATCCTGCAAACACAACACAATAGATATTTAATCAATTATCGCCCATGTAATGAAATGATAACATAACTTATGAAATTATCAATTATTTGTTAATCAAATAAACAATTATTTGTAACAATTATGTAATTATCAAAGGCCCACACCCCAAAGGGCCACAAGGCCAAGGCCCCAAACAGGAGGGCTAGCCTCGTGCCCAGTTGGTGAGACCTCCCTCTAACCAACTTGGACACGAGCCATCCTCTGCCATGATCGAAAACAGGAATTGAAGGGCAGAGAGGAACGCGATGGCCAACCTGTCGCCACCAGAATGTGACAGGTTGCACGTCGCCTTCTATCTGGTGTCGCGATAGCTAACCTGTCGCGACCTCAAACAGAAGCCCGAACCGAGCAATGGGGCAATCCCATGGTCCCACAAACTACAAAACCCCCTCTAAACAAGAGAGGGAGGGGAGCACACTAACAAGGAAGCTAAAAGTGGCTCGAAGGGCACCAATGCCACCTCTCCTCTCCCACACACCACGAGAACTAAGCTAAACATGTAGACGGAGCACCACCGGCAAGCATCCACCCGTGCGAAATCACAAGGCAACTCACGAGCACGAGATGGATCACCCAAAACTAAGCTCCATCTACCCTAACAAGGAAGGGAACAAGAAACCTATAGTTATGAAGAACCGAACCCAAGAAATGGGCCTTCACGAAGCCGGCCACCTCCTCCTCGCTCACGACGCCGCTCCTAGCCACCACGAGCTCGCGACGCACCAAGCCCGAACCGTCGGAGAGGGGAGAGGGAAGCTCCCCTCATCGGAGGGAGGAGGAAAGGAGGAGAAGGAAAGAAAAGAGAGAAAGAGGCTCCTGCCAGCCTTAAGGCCTCGGAACTGAGGTCGCGACAAGATGCTTGTCACATTCTCAACCAAAACGCGACGCCTATCTCGTCGCCTTCTCAAAAGTTTCAACAGGTCTTCTGACAGACAGACAGCCTTCAGACCACGTGTCACACACGCAAGCGTCTCAGGTGAACGCGACAACTGGCATGTCATCTTCACACACACGCTGCAAACACGTGGCAAACAGCCACAGAAGACCACCGGAACGCGACATAGGGGCCGTCGCTTCTCAACCAAAAGGCGACACGGAACACGTCGTGTTCAGAACGTGATAGCCCTATACGTCGCGATCCCAAGGACAACTCCAAGGGAACCAAAACCTGGGATGTTACAAATCTAACAAACTTAAAAACAATTTCTTCCTCAAAATTAAGGGCGAAGAACAACCAGCGCAAAAAGACCACTAAGTCAGGCCATGACCTCCCGGTGGTCACCACCACGACCTCGCCACGAATGGAGTGCCTAACCAGACATCCGACAGCTCACAGAGCGCACACCAACTGGCACGGAGCACACAATCGGGTGTCGACAACTCCACAGGCGCGGCGCGCATCAAATCGACCAGAAAAATATCGAAAACGCCAGTTGGAAACCACGCGACTGAGCCCTCAACAGACCACGATGTTGAGACCAACTGGTCAGTAACCCACTCTGTCACCAGCGACTAGACACAGGTCCCAGCTACTGACGGAAACCTGAGGAAAAATGCCAAGAGGTCATTCGCAAGACTTCGTTGAATGGCTCTGCCCAACTAGCAATAGCTAGCACCTACGACAAGGCCAAACGAGAGTTTCTTAAGGGTGACCCAAAACCAAGCGGAAGACACGCACGTGGAGAAAACCACGGCGAGCAAGGCAGTGTCTGCCGGCACCACTAGATCTCATCCAGATCATCCTCGTGGTCCGACAAGGACACACAACGATTGTGGAGCCATAGAAAGCTAAACCAAACGTTCCACAGGCACACGCGCAAAGGCAAAACTAGGGAAGACGTCTGAGGTTGGCAGAGCCAAGAGCTCAAGACGTCGGCAACCCACACGGGAATCAAAACTACAGAGGTCGAGGACAGCACGTCGACCTCAGAGGGACCCAGACCAAAGCAAGGTACCCCGACTAAACGCACTCGCTTCCAAGCGAGAGGGAAAACCGGGACACAGGCCACAACTAAAGCCTTGCGTACCACCGATAGGGCTACCTAGACAAGGCAAAGCAGCCACCCCACAGCGGTAACGGTACATCCACAAGCACAGTCCAACAAGAAGTGTCCCAGAGGCAGAAAGCCCAACGCCTCGAACACCAAGCAAACTCGTAAAACGACGCACGAAGCTCACAATCCGGGAATACGGCACAATATACGGTGCTATCACAAGTACCAGGAGCCACCCAAAGTACAACACAGTGCACCAAGGCTCCATATGGCACAAAACAAACTACTCAAGCACGAGCACATGGTGCCACCACAAGCACCCAAACCAGACAAGATGCAACACAGTTGCACCAATGGCCGAAACAACACAGCTAACAGGAAGGACTCTCCACAAGAGACCTGCCAAAAGCCACCCGCAAGGAACCGCAAGCCAAAAACGGCAGAGCAGGCCACACCGGCCACGAACCCTTAAGGCACAAAGACATGGAGCATCGAAAAAGAAACACGCTTAAGGTGCAGTACACAACCGCACCAATGACATGAAACAACACAGGGCCAAACGAAGTGGACTCTCCACTAGCGACCCACAAGAGAAATGTGCGGAAAACCAACAGCTTCACGAGCACGACAACCACATTGGCTCTTAGAAGCACACAACATGAAGCACCACTCCCACCATGTAGGTGGAGAGGGCCACACACCAAACGGCGACAAGTACCTCCAAAACACAGCTGAGGCACAAGCAAAACACACACCGGAACTATGCTTGCACAAGCAGCCAAAACAAAAGAAAATTGGTGCTGCCTCACACGAAACACAGGGCACGCTGCCGCACATCATCCATCCAAACAACAAGGAATCAGCACGGCAAGAGACGACATAATAGGTACACCACGACCCATCGGGCCACTAGGAAACAATGCGCACGAGGGGAGCAACCAGCTCAACCTCAAGACAGCTCAAGGGGAGGGACCTTCACCACAAAGGTCGTCACAGAGTACAACACAGCCCCAAAGGCCATGGCAGAGCACCACCACAACGAGCAACCCACGGAAAGTAGAGGAAGAAGGCACGCAACAGGCCTCTTCCTCACGCAAAGGAGGAAACAACACACGAGGCTAGCACTCCCACGAGAGGCACAACCAGCCGAACACCCACGACGCTCGCCAAACAACCATCTGCAAGAGCATGCAGGGCGCGAGAAATGAAGCAAACCACCCGACCACGGGGACACACAAAGTCCCACCAGCGCAGCCGAGAATCTCGAAAATGATCAGGGAGACAACCTGGCCAGCACCACGGCCAGACACACGGTCAAAGACACTACACCTTGACCGACAACGCCCAAGCAGACTGTAACACGAACAGTCCAACTGGCAACAGCAATAGCTCATCTCTACAAGGAGAGAGCAGCGATGACTAAAAACAACACAGGGCAGCTCTATGGAGAACCTCCACCAAAAGCGCCAAGAGCCGTCCTGGGACAACCTCACCAGAACGCAGCCCAACCAAACGACACACTTCAAACCACAGGGGCAACACAACGGTAGCCCAAAACGAACACTGAGCACTCCTGGGAAGAACCTCTGCCAGAATCAACAAAGGGGCGATTCTGGGAAGAACCTTCACCAGCACGCACAACCCAAACGGCCAACAACACGAACCATCAGAGAAAACACTGCAGCAAGCAGAACTACAGAAGCAACGCAAGCAGGTCCTGGGAGAACCTCCACCAGAACCACCAAGGCACCACTCTGGGAAAACCCGCCAGAACGCACCAGCCAAACGGACAGCACACCTCAAACCTTGAGGTAGCACAACAATAGACAGAAGCGAGCACGGAACAGTCCTGATAGAAACCCTCACCAGGACAACAACAAACCGTTCTGGGAAACATCACCAGAACATAGGGCAACTAAGCGATGCACCTCAACCTCGAGGGCAATGCAACAACAACCAGAAACGAGCACAACACAGTTCTGGGAAAACCTCACTTCCACCAGAACCAACAGAGAAGAACTCCGGGAGCAACTCACCAGAGTTCACAACTAGCCAGCACAAAGCCGACAACAACCACAGACAGGTGTAGCAGCACTCAACCTGCGGTGCAACAGGGCACACACAAGCATCTGCTTAGCTCGAGCAAAGACGCCGACTGAGTAGAGGCATGAGAGGCCAAACACAAAACCAACACAGTACACACCCCAACAACAAGGGGACAGCCAATGAGGCAAGGACACCTTCGACCAGCTCCGCAGACCACAACCCTGCACCGATGAAGGCCACACCACACGTAGGCTCTCTCAGCCTTCGCGACACACCCACACAGACGCGCAGGCGGACGACAAACTCAACCTCAGCACGAGCAAACTAGCAACCACGCTCGTAGCACGCGCACCCAGCAATAGCAGCAACACTCTCCTGTAGCTCACACTTGAACCTTACTAGAAAGCTAGCCACCTGCAACAAAGAACCAATTGCTCACACCTAACAACAACTCTACACGGATGGGCCAGCAACGTACTAGTACCTTTCTTTGGGACTACCATAGTTATTAACTCATTACAAATCTCGTTGGACCCCTGAGCTCTGATACCACTGTAACGACCGACCTCCCAGACCCCCACTAGGGACCCCGAAGGTCGTGCCGTCACCCACGGATCCGAAGACCCAGAAGGGTTAGAATTTAGTCTAGTAAGATAAGCAATGAATTCAAATAACTATAATAGAAAGTTCATACAATAGTAAGGGAATTATGTACAACATGTCCCAAATAAAGTATAGGTATAGAAAGAAAGGTGCAGTCCTTAAGGGGCATACCCCGAGGACTTGCAAAAAGGCAACTCTCGACTCACTCTATATAAGCGCTCACGCTCACAACTCACACTGCTAGTAATGCACGGCGTACAAACTGCCACTACAACCATCCGGCAACAAACTCCTACGACAGCGAGTCCCTACCTGAAAAGAGTAGGGGGTGAACCTTGCGAACAAAGCTCAGTAGGGATAACCAGCCCCTTACCATCCAGAGCAGCAAGAACTCTAAGAAAGCGGAAGCAAACTACTCTAGAAAGCAGTAAAGCAAAAAACACCTACTACAGAGCACTACAAAGCAGCGGAAAGGAGTAATACCACGACCCACAACTAGGGTCGGGCCAGCCACGACTCCCGCAGAACCTCTGAAGGTAGGGCCCTTGGGGCAGACCCACCCCAAGGCCCACACCCTAAAGGGCCACAAGGCCAAGGCCCCAAACAGGAGGACTGGCCTCGTGCCAAGTTGGTGAGACCTCCCTCTAACCAACTTGGACACGAGCCGTCCTCCGCCACGATCGGAAATAGGAACTTACGGGCAGAGGGGAACGCGACAGCCAAGCTGTCGCCACCAGAACGCGACAGGTTGCACATCGCCTTCTGTCTGGTGTCGCGACAGCTAACCTGTTGCGACCTCAGACAGAAGCCCGAACCGAGTAATGGGGCCATCCCATGGTCCCACAAACTACAAAAGCTCCTCCAAACAGGAGAGGGAGGGGAGCACACTAACAAGGAAGCTAAAAGTGGCTCGAAGGGCACCAATGCCACCTCTCCTCGCCCACACACCACGAGAACTAAGCTAAACACGTAGACGGAGCACCACCGGCAAGCATCCACCCGTGCGAAATCACAAGGGAACTCATGAGCATGGGAAGGATCGCCCAAAACTAAGCTCCATCTACCCTAACAAGGAAGGGAGCAAGAAATCCCTACCGGTTACGAAGAACCGAACCCATGAAATGGGCCTTGACGAAGCTCGGCCACCTCCTCCTCGCTCCACGACGTCGCTCCACAGCTTCACCACGAGCTCTCCGACGCCACCAAGCCCGAACTGCCAGAGAAGGGAGAGGGAAGCTTCCCCTCCTTGGAGAGGAGATAAAGGAGGAGAAGGAAAGAAAAGAGAAGAAAGAGGCGCCTGTCAGCCTTAAGGCCTCGGAACTGAGGTCGCGACAAGATGCTTGTCGCGTTCTCAACCAGAACATAACGCCTATCTCGTCGCCTTCTCAAAAGTTCTGACAAGTCTTCTGATAGACAGATAGCCTCCAGACCACGTGTCACACACGCAGGCATCTCAGGTGAACGCGACAACTGGCATGTCGCCTTCACACACGCACTGCGGACACATGGCAAACAGCCACAGAAGACCACCGGAACGTGACACAGGGTCCGTCGCCTTCTCAACCAGAAGGCGACACAGAACGCGTCGTGTTCAGAACACGACAGCCCTATACGTCGTGATCCCAAGGACAACTCCAAGGGAACCAAAACCCAGGATGTTATAGTAGCATGTTACTCATGTTGGCCAGTATTTTTAACACCGTACAACCTTCTGCCAAGCATGTGTATGAAGTGTGAGAATCTCTTCCTTTCATTGCTGATTCCAGGTCTAAAAAGTCTAGGAAAATATTTAGACATATATCTCAGACCATTGATTGATGAGCTGAAATTTTTATGGTTAGATGGGGTTCTCTCTTATGATGCATCCAGAAAATAGAATTTCAATTGAAGGCGCATTAATGTGGACAATAAGTGACTTTCCCGCGTACGACATGTTATCTGGCTGGAACACACTTGGGAGGTTGGCATGTCCTTATTGTATGGAGGATTCTAAATCATTCGTGTTGAAATCTGGGGAAAAAGCATGTTGGTTCGATTGTCATTGTTGGTTTCTACCGAGTGACCATCCTTTCCGAAAGCAGAAGGATTCATTTATGAAAAATACAATTGTGATGGATGTGGTAGATATGGAACTGGTGTCTTGTGGAAACATGGCGAGGCGAGTCCAGAACTTACTGGCTGGTACTACCCGAAAAATCCCAGGGTTTGGGAAGGATCACAACTGGGTGAAGCAAAGTATCTTTTGAGAATTGTCTTATTGGTCAACACTTTTGATACGACATAACCTAGGCGTCATGGATATAGAGAAGAATGTTTTTGATAATGTGTTCAACACAGTTATGGACGTCAAAGGCAAAACGAAGGATAATGTCAAGGCACGAATGGATTTGAAAGTACTTTGTAGACGTCCAGAACTAGAACTACAGCATGTTAGAGGAAAAGTGGTTCAACCTAAAGCTTCATACGTCCTGAAAGATTATATGTGTCTATCCAGGCTACATTGTTAATGGATACTAATTTCACATGAGAGATTATGTATGGAATAAGTCTACGATGAACAACGGCGTATGTGTGAAGGGAAGTGCCTACAATGAAAATGAAGTAGACTATTATGGCATTCTCGAAGAAGTCATTGAACTGCAATTTTTGGGACAAGGCAACAATTTATTTCTCTTCAAGGGTCATTGGTACGATCTGACCTCTATTCATAATGACACAACATATGGGACCGTCGATGTCAAACATAAGTCCAAGTTGAGTACGTATGAGCCATTCATTCTAGCGGCACAAGCCCAACAAGTTTATTATTCAAACCATCCATCCCTCAAGTTGAGAGATTGGTGGGCTGCTTGTAGAGTGAAAATATGGATATTCCCTGAGTATGAGCTTCTCCCGGCTAATATAAAGCTCGAAGATGTTAATGACAATTTTTTCCAATCAGACCAGAGTGATGCACAAGAGTTCGCTCCTCCTACGCAGTTCAGTGTAGATGATATAAATGAACCAATTTGCTTATATATGGATAACAAAGAGGAAGAAGTTGACCCAAATGCCCTTGACGATCATGTTGTTGAGCGGGCGGTGGAGTCTGATGAGAGGAGAGTGACCGATGATGAGGACGAAGAGGATGACGAAGATGATGCTGAATTAGACATATCTTCAGCATGTGATGATGATATAGATAATATATATAAATTTTGTAAGAACTGGGGTTGTTGCTAATTATATGTTATTAAATAGCTACTTCAAATTTGAGTGCTGATGACATGTTATATCTTTATTGTTCTCAATAGAGATATGGTACGTGGAGGACGTAGTGGGAGGGGGTCCACCTTGTCCAGTGCACCCTCTACTTCTGTAGGTCGAGGGTCTACGCCGATAGGTATATATGTACTCAACTCAATTCTTTTATTATACTGTGTATATTAACTTTATGTTTTCTAACGTGTATATAATTTTGCAGGGTCCGCCTCCCGGCCGACTACGCCGGTTGTCCTGGCGACAGGTATATATATATATGTACCCAAACACAAAACTCTATGTATTACTGTTCATATTAACTTTATATTTTCTAACGTGCATATAATTTTGCAGGGTCTGCCTCCCCGACTATGTCAGTTGTCTCGGCGACAAGTATATGTATATGTACCCAAACACAAAACTCTATATATTACTGTTCATATTAACTTTATATTTTCTAACGTGCATATAATTTTGCAGGGTCCGCCTCCCCCACTACGCCGGTTGTCCCGGCGACAGATATATGTATATACACCCAAACACAAAACTCTATATATTACTATTCATATTAACTTTATATTTTCTAACGTGCATATATTTTGCAGGGTCCGCCTCTCGCCCAGTAGCGTCACCTGTCCCACCCCATTCAGCAGCAGGTACATGTATGTTTCCATACTTTAGTACGTTTCTTGTCTTCCATTTTTTAATAATAGTGTACTTAATTGTTTTCAACAGAGGTAGAGAGACATCATCCAGCAGCGAAGGAGGTGGCTCAGCCAGCTAGACGCCAGCTATGTTGGATTTCTGGGTAAACTTGATCACTTCCAACTTACTGTATTTGTTATTTATGTTATATAGTTCATGTAGAAAATTAATGTGCAATTGCAGAGGGAAGATAGATCCAGGACTTGCTTCCTGCTATATTACATCGTTGCTGCATGCACACGTTCTAGGACCAGTGGACTCATGGAAAGAGTTCCCCCTGTCCATCCGGGATCTATTATTTGACATGTTCAAGATATTATTATTTTTTATTGATTTGAAGTCATTTCTTTAATTACTATCTCTCCCTGTTAGTGCACAAAGTTGAGTAATTTCATTTCTAAATAGCGGAGGTACATGTTCACAAGACCGGAGGATCTCCCTCGAGTACGAGTCGTCTGGGAGTCTACTGCCCAGACAAATTTTAGAAAGTCGATGTGGGAGGCCCGGGACAAGGCAACGAAGACCACAGGCAACTAGGATCCTACGGGTTGGATGGATTACGGCCCGGTGTGGATGAGGAGGGACTATTGGGAGTCCCTTTGTCATCGTTGGGCTACTGGACCATGGTAGGAGAGCTCACAGGCGGCTAAACGCAATCGAGCAGCTCATCCGAAGAAGAATGTGCATACTAGTGGGTCAGTATCTTATGTGACCCACAGCCAGAAATTGGTAAGCATATTATTGTTCAATTCCTTAATACATTAATTATTATTGTGAAACTAACTACTTTTGTTGAATTGTAAGCGTCACGAGCTCGAGCGTGCCCCTACTTTTCGCGAGTTATTTGATCGAAATCATAAGTGTAAGGGGACGGATGACTATGTCAGCAAGACTGCTCGCACGATTTTCGTAAGTCAAAATATAATTTTTGAATTCAATTTACATATTAAAAGAAAATGTGATTTGAATAATACATTTTTAATTTGTTCTTGCAGGAGACCTATGACAGGACGATGGCGGATTGCTATGTAGAGGGCACTCCCCAACCAGACTTGGATCCAGAGGCCTGGGTTGATGCAACAGGAGGGCCAAGGAAGGGCCAAGTGTACGACTTTGGGGATAGTCGGGATACTACTCTAGTGTTGTCCTCATATGCGAGTTTGGTCGCTCCTCCGGCCTACGCGAGTTCATCTGCTACGACGCCCGGCAGTAGTGGAGAGGACGTTAGAACCCTCATCCGGGAAGAGCTACAGCAGCACCTTGGCGCCATGGTCGAGCAGGTGGTCGTTGCCATCCGAGGAGCAGGCCCCTCATAGCAAGCCTTTGAGGTCAGTATTACTATTAATTTCATATAGTTTGAATGAAATGAAACCACTAATCTAAACTATTAAAACACGTAAATCTGAGGGTTCAAAATCAGAAGTAGGGATCCGATCGGCGTGTCGTTCACTCCGACACGACCGGGCGGGTGACAGTGACGTGTGGGATCAGACGGAATCCTAATCGGATTCCCGGTTTGGGTTTGGCGCTCAAATCACTAATCTAAAAAAAACCTAAGTGTAAAGGATCAAAACATGAAACCTGGGGGTCCAAAATCAGAAGTAGGGATCCAATCGGCGTGTCGTTCGCTCCGATACGACCGAGTGGGTGAGAGTGACGTGTGAGAATTGACAGATTTCTATTCAGATTCCCGGATTGGATTCGGCACTCAAACCACTAATCTTAAAAAAAACATAAATGAAAAGGATTAAAACACGCAACCCGGGGGTCCAAAATCAGAAATAGGGATCCGATCAGCGTGTCGTTTGCTCCAACACGACCGAGTGGGTGACAGTGACGTATTGGAACTGACGGAATCCTAATCGGATTCCTGGTTTGGGTTCGGCGCTCAAATCACTAATCTAAAAAAAATCTAAGTGTAAAGATCAGAACACGCAATCTGGGTGTAACAGTTTTGGATATTTATACTCAACAAGGCTCCATATCCAAGTTCGCCTCCCGCGATCGGACCGAAGTCTCGCAAGGGATAACGTGCACAAGTTTCCAGTAGGAATATAAAAGACAACAACCACAGTATAAGACACAAGAAAGTACATGTGCTTATACTTGCATACAACATTGTACAACTGTCCCAATACATTATTACATGTCCAATAAAAGAATACAACTACTTGAGGTATACTCCGAGGGAGCACAAGCTCACACAGACCCAACTAACTCTACTGCTGGTGGTACAAGTCTGTCACAAACGCCTCCGTAAGCCACACAAAGCCGGCTAACACCTGAAAAGAGCTATAAGGGAGTAAGCCTCAACACGTCACTGGCTCAGTAGGGACCTCCTAAAAACAACAACTAAACTGAAGAGACCTCAACCCCAAACTCACTGGCAACACCGATAGCCAAACCATGTCATGCTCACCACATTCACAATTACCAAAAGCTAAAACATAATCTCGTCAGCTAACACAAATCTCAGAAGATAAGAGGGACAACTGGACTAGCACAACACCACTAGTCCGCCCAACAACTGATAAGCCTAGGCCGCATGCCTCACAGATAAACCATGACAACAGCTAGTCGCCTAAGCTACAAGCTTCACAGGCAACCTACCCACATAGGGTATCAGGACTAGCATCAACCTACTAATCCACCACACACTAAAACCATAATCGGAAGCTTACCTGAAGAAGGGTAAAACACAACGTGTGGAAGGTCACACCACACGTCCTCCACAGAACACAAGTTCATCTCAACACAAGCTACCCACGAAGGGTACAGGTACCTACTACCATGAGGTACCACCACAGAACCACAACCACAACTATGCCAGTACTAGGGCACACCCTAACGGGTAAAACATCAACTAGCGAGTCACTACACACAAGCCCCAACCGGTGGCAAAGCACGAGTCGGAACGGAACGACGCCACCACACGGGAACAGACTACTGGTTCATGATGCCAGTATCCAACTCGGACAACACAACACAAGAACTACCTCTCAGTCTCGCAGTCATGGACGAAAGGTCCAACTGCCGCTCCACAGCCACAAGCCAAAGAACAGTGGAGACCAACTAACACCACACCTGCAGACCACAAAACTGCAGGCCTAAGCCTAACACCTTTAGGGACTCCAGCCCGAGCTCCCTAAAGTGAGGCAATGGAAACATAGGACTAGCTGGGGACCAGTGACGTCTAATGGTCTCCGTCTCCCAACCACGAGCGCGCTACAAGTGACTGCACTCCCACAAACCCAAGTCGCTGCCCACAGTCGTCTTTTCCCTTAGCCGGACGTACAACTCAAACACAAGAGTGAGGGTGTCCAGGAAGACGACTCAGACCTCAATGGTACACACCGTACCAGGACATGCCCCTAGCACAACACACGTGTCTGGCTCACCAAGGAACCTGGGGTACCCGACTGAAGAGGTATTCTGGAATAGGCATCGGACCACCAGACTCGGCAGACACAAACCACGATATACATACTTATACAACATTTATTACAAACCATGGTACAAGTGTCAGGAATAGCTTGTCCCCGGTCACCATTTGACCTACAAGCTAGCCTACACACACACATACATGAACTAAAATAACATTGCCTATCAATGGTCATCTCATGACCTCCATTGCCATATTAAACATAATAAACATAACATGAGTTACACAACTCATTAGCTACTCTTACACATGCTTTACTAACATTAACCATCTTAAGTACTCTTTAAAAGACAGCAAAAGACCAGGGCTAGGTCCACATAGGACCCTCACTGCCCAAGCACACAACTCACCCCTCGGAGGCTAAAACGCGATGGACACAGGCGTCGCCTTTCAAATCGCGACGACCTGTCCATACGCAATTCAAACACTAACGTGACAGGGCCCAGTGTCGTGACAGAGTCGCGATGGCCCGATACGTCGCCTTTAGGCCCAACAGGTCAACACGACAGTCAACATCTTAATCGCGACGGGACGCTATGTCGTGATTAAGACCACACAAAATATTACACCGAATCGCGACGGATCACACCGTCACGTTCAACAAGAACGCGACAGGTCAAGTGGTCGCGTCCACATCACCGCTACAACACAATAGACAAAACCAGAAATGAGACTATGCATAGTGTCATGTTCGTACCATGCACGCGATGGTGCGCCCCGTCACGTTTCAAACGCGATAGTGAGTTCAGCTCACAGGCCGAACCCACATTCACCACCAATGAAACCCACACATATCCAATACAAAAGCCAAACCAAAGCAATAAATATGATGTCCATAATATGGCAAACCACCCAAGCATGCTTGCCACCCCTTTAAATCAATTAAAGTAAATTAAAACACAAGGGTAGTCTCCCTACCAGCTGAAGAAGCCCGAAAAATGCGGAAACCACCATATCGTCGACGCACCCACGCTCCAGACACGTTCCTCGCATGGACACCGTGCCGCACGAACGGCCAGAAATCTGAAACGCCGGAGAAGTCCTCGACAGCCTCCCCCCCTTCGCCAGGACAGAGCTTCCTCTGCTCTGTCAGGGTGAAACAGAGCATTTAAGTCACATTCGAAATCACGATGTAGCCGGACATCGCGTTTAAGAGTTAAATGCGACGACCCTGACCGTCGCCAATTGGAACCCGACGCACCACGCGTCACTGAGGCGGTTCAGTGAATCGCGACGTAGTTAGCCGTCGCATTTCAAAACGCGACGACATGCCCCGTCGCGTTCACAACCAGTGACCTGTGGGCTAAATGGACTGAAAGCTAAGGCTCACAATGCCCACACAATGCACGGAAACTTGACCAAGGCCCAATGACCATCTCTTGGTCATGAGCACCATTCCAAAACCAATAAACACGGATCCGAAAAGATCGTGCCATCACACTGGCGGTCCAAAATCAGAAATAGGGATCTGATCGCCGTGCCGTTCACTCTGACATAACCAGGTGGGTGAGAGTGACATGTGAGAATTGACGGAATTCTATTCGCATTCTTGGATTGGCTTCGGCACTCAAACCACTAATCTTTAAAAAGCATAGGGGTCCAAAATCAGAAATAGGGATCCGATCGGCGTGCCGTTCACTCTGACATGATCGGGTGGGTAATAGTGACTTGTGGGAACTGACAGAATCCTAATCAGATTCCCAGTTTGGTTCGGCGCTCAAATCACTAATGTAGAAAAATCCTGTGTAAAGTATCAGAACACGCAACCTAGGGGTCCAAAATCATAAATAGAGATCCGATCGGCGTGCCGTTCACTCTGACACGACCGGGTGGGTGAGAGTGATGTGTGAGAATTGACGGAATTCTTGTAACGACCGATACCGGTATGATTACACCAATCCCCGTCGGCACAAAGGGCGTCATTATAGTGGGATGTTAACCCAACACTAAATGATAGGTTGATATGTACATGAATAACAAATGAGTACAGCGGAAATAAAAGAATTAACTCATCTTATTCCATCATCATCACACCATTCCACAGTCTATATAGCAAAAGTAAATGACAAAAGTCCACATTATTACAATTCCAAAAGAAATACATTGTCTATAACATTGTCCATATGATTAACATTATTACATACTAAGAATTTAAGCAAACTATTTAGTAAACTCCGCGAGCAGCTATTCCTCTCGCTCGATGTCGCTCCTCGCAATGTCCTCCTCAAGTACGGGGACACCTGTCTCACCTGTACGCCGAAGCAAGGATGAGTCTTCTAAAAAGACCCAGCAAGCAATCTATAGATATCATTCTTACACATATCACACACATGCTAAACTATTACATAATAGGGAAACACATGCTATCTTTTAAACAATAAATGAATCATATGGCACATGCTTTAAACAATTAACAACATACATAAACCATCTAAACATGCTTTCTATGCATGCTAATTAACTCGATTCATATTTCAATCATAATTTATATAGATCATATTCTTGACATAATTAAATGTCTATGAATGACCTATAGCATACTTTCTACATACAACATATAACATGATTCATGGTTTCACACTTTATTCAGATCGTTACACAATTCTATAATTAACTCATGGAAACATGTACAAGATTTGAACACTCCTAGCATGATATCTAACCAATTTCACATGCAATTATATCA
This sequence comes from Colocasia esculenta, assembly GCA_014218235.1. Taxonomy (NCBI): domain Eukaryota; kingdom Viridiplantae; phylum Streptophyta; class Magnoliopsida; order Alismatales; family Araceae; genus Colocasia; species Colocasia esculenta. Next base: position 15,614 of record JACBKR010001360.1, on the reverse strand, counting down.
CTTTTTCACACATTTAGCTTGCTGCTTTAATATGAATAAATCACATTTACACAATTTTACATTCTTTCACATGCTAACACATTCATACTACACTAACACATATTCACTTTTCATATTGTACATATTCACATACACTAGTACATGGATGTTATTAAACTATATAACATGATACTAAACATGATATTACATTTAACATATTAACACATGAAGGATATGAATATCTGAAATTTTACATTGGTTTTCACATACATTTATTCTCTCATTTACATTCACTTTCACTTACACATAATTTCACACACTTTGCTCATATTTTCACTTGCACTTTCACTTATCACATCACTTTCACTTACCTCGTGCGACGTTCACATGTTACACTCTTTACACTTAATTTGCGTGACACATAGTCCTAACTACCATCTAAAAGAACACACACACTTAGCACTTAGCACTTCACTTCACTTAACACACACTCGCCACCTAGGCAAACTAGTGACAAATCTTGGTAAACAGCGCAGACCGGGAGAAGCCCTCTCCACCCTATCCAATGGTACTTGTCCACCTCCAGGATTTCATCCTAATGCCTTTAGGATATCACTTAAACGTTAAGCCTTCCCATTGGGACTTTTCTACAGTAGGGCTCTCAGACCTCTATGTTAGCAGTGTCAATCTCGGCCCACTTTTACACATTATCACATCTTACACTTATCACATTGTTTTTCCTACTTATATACATACTTGAATCCCTTTTTCACATGCACTTTGAATAACATTTACATTTCAGATTACAGAACTTGACCATGATGTTTAACAGTGATAAATAAATCATAATAGAATACCAACATGCTGCTAACATTGAAATTTACATGATTACAACTAAACATGCTCATTATGGTCAATTTCACTTATTATAACACAAACAGTACCTACTGTTGTCACATTAGTGTCAAATTTTTATCATAGGTTCTAAACAGATAACATGTCATATACTCAATTTTCTAGATTTTTAGGATTTGCAAACTAGTTATAGCAATTAAAACAGTTTTCAGGCGCATTTATCAAAAATTTCACTTAATCAGGTTCATGGTAAAACAGTAGTATCTAACAGTTTCAAAACATGAAATCAGTCATCATACGAACAAGGAAAATTTATAAAACCCTAATATGCAATGGATCTAATTATTCAGGAATTTTCATGGTCAACTCATGCTCATCGTCCAGTTACAGAAATTTTAATAAATAGAACTAAGCACAAAAATTCGATCTATCCTCATGATATGACCTAATGACTGTTCCTGACTACATGAAATTTTTACAACATGCACACATACTCAAAAGTCCAATAACCACATCATAGAGAGCAAACAGTCATTCTGTAAGACTTTGAAGAACTTGGTGGCACAGAGGTTGCCACCAACAGGGGTTAACGGCACACGATGTTGCCGCTAACACAAGAACTTGGCGGCACACAAGTGGCTGCCAATCTACTATCTACAGAAGGGCAGACTGAACACGAAAATACATGAGAAATTGGGGTTCCATGACTCGAATGATAATCCAGAAAATTGCCTAAGACCTAGAGCATATGGGTAGGGATGAGATCCCTAGATCACTTGCCTTATAAACATTCTACAATGGTCTAACTAGCTTGAAGACGCTCTCCTCGGCCAAGCCAAGAAGCTGCTCAAAACCACTATAGATCCGGTCCTTCCTGCCGATGTGCTTCAATTCTTAGAGTCGGGGATGATTCCTTGATGCTTGGTGTATCCTCCAGTCGATGCAGAATGCCAGAAGACTCCTCCAGTCGCCGGATCCAGCTCTCCAAAGATTGGGTTTTCCCACAGAAACCCTAGTTTTCTCCAAACGCCAAAAAGTCTTCACTCGGCCGAAAACTCTAGGTTTTATAGACTAGGTGGGTTGGGGTATGCATTAGGTTAGGATTCCTGTCGTTAAGGGTAGGTTTCCTAATCTAGAACCACAAGAAACACAACCGTTTCCAAATCTGAAATCACAATAAAACTTGGAAATAAACGTCAACAATTGTTGCCGCTAACAGGGAGTCAGCGTCCATCGATCTGGACGTCAACTTCACCTGGCCATGCAGTCAACGGCATGCATGCTGCTGTCAACATGAAATCAACGTCAATTTATGTTGACGTTAACTGGCATTTCGGACAGAACACAGAAATAATTACACATGTATACACTATATAGATACATACACCATGCATAGTATTATTTAAGTACAATATACACTATAAACAATTAATATGTACAGAAAATAATAGGTATCATGCACAAGATAAACATATATATATATATAATATATATATATATATATATATATATATATATATAGAAACAAAACATAGTTATACACAATATGCATGAAATAAAAAAATATAATATGTTCATCAATAATTAGATACTACATTCACATTTAAATATATCACATGCATCGAAATAAACTCATATATACATATATCTATAAGATGTATAGCAATAATTACATATTATATGCACAACATTACTTAAATATAATATGCGGAGGATGAAAATGAATACAGTATGTATAAAATTAGCTAATTTCTTATATTAACAGAAATAATACATATATATATACATATATGCATACAGATGCACATGAGTAATTAAATAATTTATAATATGCACAAATTTAATACACACACTATATACATGAACAAGTAAACATTACATACATAGAATATAAAATGAATAGAAATTCGGGGGTCTCACACCCCCCTTGAAAAAGATCTTCGTTCTCGAAGATCGGATCGAGTACCTATGGTGACTTCGTCCATGTCATTTCCGGTTAACACACTTTCCTTGGCCGATGGTTGTGGCTTTGCTGCTGACTTCTTCGTTACTATTACTGGAACACCTCGTGGAACGAACTTCTTCAGTCTTGGACACTCTCTGATCTGATGGTCCTTCCTGCCACACTTAAGACATCTTCCCGTCTTTAACCAACACACATCTCCACCATGACGCTTGCCACATTCCACACTCAGGCTTCTCTCCCTGGTTCGATTCCACCTTATTCTCTTGCCTGCTTGCTGTGCTTAGAGCCTCGTCCATAGTGCGGGGGTCGGACTCTAAAAGTCTAGCTCTCAATCATGGGTTGAGCGTTATTACAAACCTCCTTACCTTGCGCCTCTGCGCATGCTCCCTAGCCCAATCACAACGTATACCATGACACACCATTGTCTGCAAAATAATTAATCTAGTTAGAATCTAAGTTACTAAATCCTAACTATTTTCTTAACTATCTTTCTTTCATTATTAAACATTTTCTACATATATGGAGAAATTTCTATAAAGATGCAATATTGTGAAGATGATGGTTTATTCATGTACAATCTCAACCTTGGGCTCTGATACCATCTCTGTAATGACCCTCTGTATACCGGTACGATTACACCAATCCCCGTCGGCACAAAGGGCGTCATTACAGTGGGATATTAACCAAACACTAAACGATAGGTTGATAGGTACATGAATAACAAATGAGTACAGCGGAAATAAAAGAATTAACTCATCTTATTCCATCATCATCACATCATTCCACAGTCTATATAGCAAAAGTAAATGACAAAAGTCCACATTATTATAATTCCAAAAGAAATACATTGTCCATAACATTGTCCATATGATTAACATTATTACATACTAAGAATTTAAGCAAACTATTTAGTAAAGTCCACGAGCAGCTATTCCTCTCGCTCGATGTCGCTCCTCGCAATGTCCTCCTCAAGTACGGGGACACCTTTCTCACCTGTACGTCGAAGCAAGGATGAATCTTCTAAAAAGACCCAGCAAGCAATCTATAGATATCATTCTTACACATATCACACACATGCTAAACTATTACATAATAGGGAAACACATGCTATCTTTTAAACAATAAATGAATCATATGGCACATGCTTTAAACAATTAACAACATACATAAACCACCTAAACATGCTTTCTATACATGCTAATTAACTCGATTCATATTTCAATCATAATTTATATCGATCATATTCTTGACATAATTAAATGTCTATGAATGACCTATAGCATGCTTTCTACATACAACATATAACATGATTCATGGTTTCACACTTTATTCAAATCGTTACACAACTCTACAATTTAACTCATGGAAACATGTACAAGATAATGAACACTCCTAGCATGATATCTAACCAATTTCACATGCAATTATATCACTTTTTCACACATTTAGATTGCTGCTTTAATATGAATAAATCACATTTACACAATTTTACATTCTTTCACATGCTAACACATTCATACTACACTAACACATATTCACTTTTCATATTGTACATATTCACATACACTAGTACATGGATGTTATTAAACTATATAACATGATACTAAACATGATATTACATTTAACATATTAACACCTGAATGATATGAATATATGAAATTTTACCTTGATTTTCACATGCATTTATTCTCTCATTTACATTCACTTACACATAATTTCACACACTTTGCTCATATTTTCACTTGCACTTTCACTTATCACATCACTTGCACTTACCTCGTGCGATGTTCACATGTTACACTTTTTACACTTAATTTGCCGTGACACATAGTCCTAACTACCATCTAGAAGAACACACACTTATCGCTTAGCACTTCACTACACTTAACACACACTAGCCACCTAGGCAAACTAGTGACGAATCTTGGTAAACAGCGTAGAACAGGAGAAGCCCTCTCCACCCTATCCAGTGGTACTTGTCCACCGCCAGGATTTCATCCTAATGCCTTTAGGATATCACTTAAACGTTGAGCCTTCCCATCTGGACTTTTCTACAGTAGGGCTCTCAGACCTCTATGGTAGCAGTGTCAATCTCGGCCCACTTTTACACATTATCACATCTTACACTTATCACATTTTTTTTCCTACTTATATACATACTTGAATCCCTTTTTCACATGCACTTTGAATAACATTTACATTTTAGATTACAGAACTTGACCATGATGTTTAACGGTGATAAATAAATCATAATAGAATACCAACATGCTGCTAACATTGACATTTACATGATTACAACTAAACAAGGTCATTGTGGTCAATTTCACTTATTATAACACAAACAATACCTACTGTTGTCACATTAGTGTCAAATTTGTATCACAGGTTCTAAACAGATAACATGTCATATACTCAATTTTTTAGATTTTTAGGATTTGCAAACTAATTATAGCAATTAAAATGGTTTTCAGGCACATTTATCAAGAATTTAACTTAATCAGATTTCATGTTAAAACAGTAGTATCTAACAGTTTCAAAACATGAAATCAGTCATCATACGAACATGGAAAATTTATAAAACCCTAATATGCAATGGATCTAATTATTCAGGAATTTTCATGGTCAACTCATGCTCATTGTCCAGTTACAGAAATTTTAATAGATAGAACTAAATACAGAAATTCGATCTATCCTCATGATATGATCTAATGATTGTTACTGACTATATGAAATTTTTACAGCATGCACACATACTCAAAAGTCCAATAACCACATCATAGAGATCTAACAGTCATTCTATAAGACTTTGAAGAACTTGGCGGCACATAGGTTGCCACCAACAAGGGTTAACAACACACGATGTTGCCGCTAACACAAGAACTTGGCGGCACACAAGTGGCCGCTAATCTGCCGTCTGCAGAAGGGCAAACTGAATACGAAAATACATGAGAAATGGGGGTTCCAGGACTCGAATAAAAATGCAGAAAATTGCCTAAGAACTAGAGGATATGGGTAGGGATGAGGTCCCTAGATCACTTGCCTTATAAAAATTCTACAATGGTCTAATTAGCTTGAAGACGCTCTCCTCGGCCAAGCCAAGAAGCTCCTCAAAACCACTTCAGATCCGGTCCTTCCTACCGATGTGCTTCAATTCTTAGAGTCGGGGATGATTCCTTGATGCTTGGTGTATCCTCCAGTCGATGCAGAACGCCAGAAGACTCCTCCAGTCGCCGGATCCAGCTCTCCAAAGATTGGGTTTTCCCACAGAAACCCTAGTTTTCTCCAAACGCCAAGAAGACTTCACTCGGCCGAAAACTCAAGGTTTTATAGACTAGGTGGGTTGGGGTACGCATTAGGTTAGGATTCCTGTCGTTAAGGGTAGGTTTCCAAATCCAGAACCGCAAGAAACATAGCCGTTTCCAAATCTGAAATCGCAATAAAATTGGGAAATAAACGTCAACATTTGCTGCCGCTAATAGGGAGTCAGCGTCCATCGATCTGGACGTCAACTTCACCTGGCCATGCAGTCAACGGCATGCATGCTGCCGTCAACATAAATCAACGTCAATTTATGTTGACGTTAACCGACATTTCAGACAGAACATAGAAATAATTACACATGTATACACTATATAGATACTTACACCATGCATAGTATTATTTAAGTACAATATACACTATAATCAATTTAATATGTACAAAAAATTAATAGGTATCATATGCACAAGATAAACATATATATATATATAGTATACACAATATGCATGAAATAAATAAATATAATATGTTCATCAATAATTAGATACTACATGCACATTTAAATATATCACATGCATCGAAATAAACTCATATATATATCTATAAGATGTATATCAATAATACATATTATATGCACAACATTACTTAATATAATATGCGGAGGATGAAAATGAATACAGTATGTACAAAACTAGCTAATTTCTTATATTCACAGAAATAATACATATATATATATATATATATACATATATGCATACATATGCACTTGAGTAATTAAATAATTTATAATATGCACAAATTTAATACACACACTATATACATGAACAAGTAAACACTACATACATAGAATATAAAATGAATAGAAATTCGGGGGTCTCACACTCTCCCCCCACCCCCCTTGAAAAAGATCTTTGTTCTCGAAGATCGGATCGAGTACCTGTGGTGACTTCGTCGATGTCATTTTCGGTTAACACACTTTCCTAGGCCGATGGTTGTGGCTTTACTATTGACTTCTTCGTTACTGTTGCTGGAACACCTCGTGGAACGAACTTCTTCAGTCTTGGACACTCTCTGATCCGATGGTCCTTGCTGCCACACTAAAGACATCTTCCCATCTTTAACCAACACATCTCCACCATGACGCTTGCCACATTGCACACACTCAGGCTTCTCTCCCTGGTTCGATTCCACCTTATTCTCTTGCCTGCTCGCTGTGCTTAGAGCCTCGTCCACAGTGCGGGGGTCGGACTCTAAAAGTCTAGCTCTCAATCATGGGTTGAGCCTTATTGCAAACCTCCTTACCTTGCGCCTCTGTGCATGCTCCCTAGCCCGATCACAACGCTTACCATGACTCACCATAGTCTGCAAAATAATTAATCTAGTTAGAATCTAAGTTACTAAATCCTAACTATTTTCATAACTATCTTTCTTTCATTATTAAATATTTTCTACATATATGGACAAATTTCTATAAAGACTTTGCAATATTGTGAAAATGATGGTTTATTCATGTACAATCTCAACTTTGGGCTCTGATACCATCTCTGTAATGACCCTCTTTATAACGGTACGATTACACCAATCCCCGTCGGCACAAAGGGCGTCATTACAGTAAGATATTAGCCCAACACTAAATGATAGGTTGATAGGTACATGAATAACAAATTAGTACAGCGGAAATAAAAGAATTAACTCATCTTATTCCATCATCATCACATCATTCCACAGTCTATATAGCAAAAGTAAATGACAAAAGTCCACATTATTATAACTCCAAAAGAAATACATTGTCCATAACATTGTCCATATGATTAACATTATTACATACTAAGAATTTAAGCAAACTATTTAGTAAAGTCCATGAGCAGTTATTCCTCTCGCTCGATGTCGCTCCTCGCAATGTCTTCCTCAAGTACGGGGACACCTGTCTCACCTGTACGTCGAAGCAAGGATGAGTCTTCTAAAAAGACCCAGCAAACAATCTATAGATATCATTCTTACACATATCACACACATGCTAAACTATTACATAATAGGGAAACACATGCTATCTTTTAAACAATAAATGAATCATATGGCACATGCTTTAAACAATTAACAACATACATAAACCACCTAAACATGCTTTCTATACATGCTAATTAACTCGATTCATATTTCAATCATAATTTATATCGATCATATTCTTGACATAATTAAATGTCTATGAATGACCTATATCATGCTTTCTACATACAACATATAACATGATTCATGGTTTCACACATTATTCAAATCGTTACACAACTCTACAATTTAACTCATAGAAACATGTACAAGATAATGAACACTCCTAGCATGATATCTAACCAATTTCACATGCAATTATATCACTTTTTCACACATTTAGCTTGCTGCTTTAATATGAATAAATCACATTTACACAATTTTACATTCTTTCACATGCTAACACATTCATACTACACTAACACATATTCACTTTTCATATTGTACATATTCACATACACTAGTACATGGATGTTATTAAACTATATAACATGATACTAAACATGATATTACATTTAACATATTAACACATAAATGATATGAATATATGAAATTTTGCCTTGATTTTCACATGCATTTATTCTCTCATTATCATTCACTTACACATAATTTCACACACTTTGCTCATATTTTCACTTGCACTTTCACTTATCACATCACTTGCACTTACCTCGTGCGACGTTCACATGTTACACTTTTTACACTTAATTTTTCGTGACACATAGTCCTAACTACCATCTAGAAGAACACACACACTTATCGCTTAGCACTTCACTTCACTTAACACACACTCGCCACCTAGGCAAACTAGTGACGAATCTTGGTAAACAGTGCAAATCGAGAGAAGCCCTATCCACCCTATCCAGTGGTACTTGTCCACGGCCAGGATTTCATCCTAATGCCTTTAGGATATCACTTAAACGTTGAGCTTCCCATCTGGACATTTCTACAGTAGGGCTCTCAGACCTCTATGGTAGCAGTGTCAATCTCGGCCCACTTTTACACATTATCACATCTTACACTTATCACATTGTTTTTCCTACTTATATACATACTTGAATCCCTTTTCACATGAACTTTGAATAACAATTACATTTCAGATTACAGAATTTGACCATGATGTTTAACAGTGATAAATAAATCATAATAGAATACCAACATGCTGCTAACATTGATATTTACATGATTACAACTAAACATGCTCATTATGGTCAATTTCGCTTATTACTACACAAACAGTACCTACTGTTGTTACATTAGTGTCAAATTTTTATCACAGGTTCTAAACAGATAACATGTCATATACTCAATTTTCTAGATTTTTAGGATTTGCAAACTAATTATAGCAATTAAAATGGTTTTCAGGCACATTTATCAAGAATTTCACTTAATCAGATTTCTTGTTAAAACAGTAGTATCTAACAGTTTCAAAACATGAAATCAGTCATCATACGAACATGGAAAATTTATAAAACCCTAATATGCAATGGATCTAATTATTCAAGAATTTTCATGGTCAACTCATGCTCATTGTCCAGTTACAGAATTTTTAATAAATAGAACTTAATACAAAATTTGATTTATCCTCATGATATGACCTAATGATGTTCCTGACTATATGAAATTTTTACAGCATGCACACATACCCAAAAGTCCAATAACCACATCATAGAGATCAAACAGTCATTCTGTAAGACTTTGAAGAACTTGGCGGCACATAGGTTGTCGCCAACAGAGGTTAACAACACACGATGTTGCCGCTAACACAAGAACTTGGCGGCACACAAGTGGCCGCTAATCTGCTGTCTGCAAAAGGGAAAACTGAGTACAAAAATACATGAGAAATGGGGGTTGCAGGACTCGATTAAAAATCCATAAAATTACCTAAGACCTAGAGGATATGGGTAGGGATGAGATCCCTAGATCACTTGCCTTATAAAAATCTACAATGGTCTAATTAGCTTGAAGACGCTCACCTCGGCCAAGCCAAGAAGCTCCTCAAAACCACTTCAGATCCTGTCCTTCCTACCGATGTGCTTCAATTCTTAGAGTCGGGGATGATTCCTTGATGCTGGTGTATCCTCCAGTCGATGCAGAACGCCAGAAGACTCCTCCAATCGCGGATCCAGCTCTCCAAAGATTGGGTTTTCCCACAGAAACCCTAGTTTTCTCCAAACGCCAAAAAGTCTTCACTCGGCCTAAAACTCTAGGTTTTATAGACTAGGTGGGTTGGGTTGTAACGACCCAACCAGAAAACTGGCCAACAACTGTACTAGTTGGTAGACTTCCCAGGAAGGTCACCCATTCTGGGACTACTCCCAACTGAGCACGCTTAACTTCAGAGTTTTTCCTACTCGAACTCTGGAAATGACAAGTCTGGGTTGTTGGTAGTCTACTGATTTAGTACATTTAACATATTCTTTTATGGGGTGTTACAATCTACCCCTCTTATATAGCGACGTCCTCGTCGCTGCTCACATACAGCACACAATCAAACCCCAGGCAGGCAGGATTCTAGGTAGTGGTGGCCCCCACAGGCTAAGAGGGGCTCCACTGTATGTAGCACTTTGCGCCATATTGATGGCCTGAAAGAGGTGGCTCCCAGAGGCGTAGTGTACTTTGCCCTGGTGGAAACTTAGTTCCTGCACTTTTCCGGTTGGGCAAGTCATCTTGATAAGCACATATAGTTTGTAGGGAGGTCACCTAACTGAGCACGCTAGACTTTTCAGAGTCTTTTCTACTCGAACTCTGAAAATGACAAGTCGGGTGTTGGTAGTCTACATTTAGTAATTTAACATATTCTTTATGGGGTGTTACAATCTACCCCTCTTATATAAGCGACGTCCTCGTCGCTGCTCACATACAGCACACAATCAAACCCCAGGCAGGCAGGATTCTAGAGGTGGCCCCCACAGGCTCAAGAGGTGGCTCCCACATGTAGCACTTTGCGCCATTATGGCCTAAGAGGTGGCTCCCATAGCGTAGCACTTTGCCCTGTGTGGAACTTAGTTCCTGCACTTCCGGTTGGGCAAGTCTCTGATAAGCACAATATTCTGGGACTACTCCTAACTGAGCACGCTTAACTTCAGAGTCTTTTCCTACTCGAACTCTGAAAATGACAAGTCGCGGTTTGTGGTAGTCTACTGATTTAGTACATTAACATATCTTTTATGGGGTGTTACAAATCTAACCCTCTTATATAAGCGAAGTCCGCGTCACTGCTCACCATACAGGCACACAATCAAACCCCAGGCAGGCAGGATTCTAGAGGTGGCCCCCACAGGACTCAAGGGTGGCTCCCACTATGTAGCACTTTGCGCCATTATGGCCTCAAGAGGTGGCTCCCATAGCGTAGCACTTTGCCCTTGGGAACTTCGTTCCTGCACTCCGGTTGGGCAAGTCTCTGATATAGCACATATAGCACACAATCAAACCCCAGGCAGGCAGGATTCTAGAGGTGGCCCCCACAGGCTCAAGAGGTGGCTTCCACTATGTAGCACTTTGCGCCATTATGGCCTCAAGAGGTGGCTCCCATAGCGTAGCACTTTGCTGTGTGGAACTTAGTTCCTGCACTTCGGTTGGGCAAGTCTCTGATATAGCACATTCTTGGACACTCTAACTGAGCACGCTTAACTTCAGAGTTCTTTTCCTACTCGAACTCTGAAAATGACAAGTCCGGGTGTTGGTAGTCTATGATTAGTACATTTTACATATGCTTTTATGGGGTGTTACAATCTACCCCTCTTATATAAGCGACGTCCCGTCACTGCTCACATACAGCACACAATCAAACCCCAGGCAGGCAGGATTCTAGAGGTGGCCCCACAGGCTCAAGAGGTGGCTCCCACTATGTAGCACTTTGCGCCATTATGGCCTCAAGAGGTGGCTCCATAGCGTAGCACTTTGCCCTGTGTGGAACTTCGTTCCTGCACTTCCGGTGGGCAAGTCTCTGATATAGCCATATAGCACACAATCAAACCCCAGGCAGGCAGGATTCTAGAGGTGGCCCCCACAGGCTCAAGAGGTGGCTCCCACTATGTAGCACTTTGCGCCATTATGGCCTCAAGAGGTGGCTCCCATAGCGTAGCACTTTGCCCTGTGTGGCACTTAGTTCCTGCACTTCCGGTGGGCAAGTCTCTGATACCATTTGTAACGACCCAACTAGAAAACTGGCCCAACAACTGTACTAGTTGGTAGACTTCCCAGGAAGGTCACCCATCCTGGGACTACTCCCAACTGAGCACACTTAACTTCAGAGTTCTTTTCCTGCTCGAACTCTGAAAATGACAAGTTCGGGTTGTTGGTAGTCTACTGATTTAGTACATTTAACATATTCTTTTATGGGGTGTTACAATCTATCCCTCTTATATAAGCGACATCCTCGTCGCTGCTCACATATAGCACACAATCAAACCCCAGGCAGGCAGGATTCTAGAGGTGGCCCCCATAGGCTCAAGAGGTGGCTCCCACTATGTAGCACTTTGCGCCATTATGGCCTCAAGAGGGGCTCCCATAGCGTAGCACTTTGCCCTGTGTGGCACTTAGTTCCTGCACTTCTGGCTGGGCAAGGCTCTGATACCATTTGTGACGACGCAACCAACAAACTGGCCCAACAACCATACTAGTTGGTGGACTTCCCAGGAAGGTCTCCCATCCTGGGACTACACCCAACTGAGCACGCTTAACTTCAGAGTTCTTTTCCTACTCGAGCTCTGAAAATGACAAGTCCAAGTTGTTGGTAGTTTGCTGATTTATATTATTTCAGCAAGTGAAAAATGGTATCAGAGCCTTACCCAGCCAGAAGTGCAGGAACTAAGTGCCACACAGGGCAAAGTGCTACGCTATGGGAGCCACCTCTTGAGGCCATAATGGCGCAAAGTGCTACATAGTGGGAGCCCCCTCTTGAGCCTATGGGGGGCCACCTCTAGAATCCTGCCTGCCTAAGGTTTGATTGTGTGCTATATGTGAGCAGCGACGAGGACGTCTCTTATATAAGAGGGGTAGATTGTAACACCCCATATAAGAATATGTTAAATGGACTAAACCAGAAAACTGGCCCAACAACTGTACTAGTTGGTAGACTTCCCAGGAAGGTCACCCATCCTGGGACTACTCCCAACTGAGCACGCTTAACTTCAGAGTTCTTTTCCTGCTCGAACTCTAAAAATGACAAGTCCGGGTTGTTGGTAGTCTACTGATTTAGTACATTTAACATATTCTTTTATGGGGTGTTACAATCTACCCCTCTTATATAAGCGACGTCCTCGTCGCTGCTCACATATAGCACACAATCAAACCCCAGGCAGGCAGGATTCTAGAGGTGGCCCCCACAGGCTCAAGAGGTGGCTCCCACTATGTAGCACTTTGCGCCATTATGGCCTGAAGAGGTGGCTCCCATAGCGTAGCACTTTGCCCTGTGTGGCACTAAGTTCCTACACTTCCGGCTGGGCAAGTCTCTGATACCATTTGTAATGACCCAACAGCAAACTGGCCCAAGAACTGTACTAGTTGGTAGACTTCCCAGGAAGGTCACCCATCCTGGGACTACTCCCAACTGAGCACGTTTCACTTCAGAGTTCTTTTCCTGCTCGAACTCTGAAAATGACAAGTCCGGGTTGTTGGTAGTCTACTGATTTAGTACATTTAACATATTATTTTATGGGGTGTTACAACCCAACCAGCAAACTGGCCTAACAACTGTACTAGTTGGTAGACTTCCCAGGAAGGTCACCCATCCTGGGACTACTCCCAACTGAGCACACTTAACTTCAGAGTTCTTTTCCTGCTCGAACTCTGAAAATGACAAGTCCAGGTTGTTGGTAGTCTACTGATTTAGTACATTTAACATATTCTTTTATGGGGTGTTACATGGGTACACATTAGGTTAGGATTCCTGTCGTTAAGGGTAGGCTTCCAAATCTAGAACCGCAAGAAACACAGCCGTTTCCAAATCTGAAATTGCAATAAAACTGGGAAATAAACGTCAACATTTGCTACCGCTAATATGGAGTCAGCGTCCATCGATCTGGACGTCAACTTCACCTGGCCATGCAGTCAACGGCATGCATGCTGCCGTCAACATGAAATCAACGTCAATTTATGTTGACGTTAACCGACATTTCGGACAGAACAAAGAAATAATTACACATGTATACACTATATAGATACTTACACCATGCATAGTATTATTTAAGTACAATATACACTATAAACAATTTAATATGTACAGAAAATTAATAGGTATCATATGCACAAGATAAACACACACACCACACACACACACACACATATATATATATATACACAACATAGTTATACATAATATGCATGAAATAAATAAATATAATATGTTCATCAATAATTAGATACTACATGCACATTTAAATATATCACATGCATCGAAATAAACTCATATATATATCTATAAGATGTATAGCAATAATTACATATTATATGCGCAACATTACTTAAATAGAATATGCGGAGGATGAAAATGAATACAGTATGCACAAAACTAGCTAATTTCTTATATTCACCGAAATAATACATATATATATATATACATATATGCATACATATGCACTTGAGTAATTAAATAATTTATAATATGCACAATTTTCATACACATACTATATACATGAACAAGTAAACATTACATACATAGAATATAAAATGAACAGAAATTCGGGGGTCTCACACTCCCCCGCCCCCTTGAAAAAGTTCTTCGTCCTCGAAGATCGGATCGAGTACCTGTGGTGACTTCGTCGATGTCATGTCCGGTTTACACATTCTCCTTGGCCGATGGTTGTGGCTTTGCTGCTGACTTCTTCGTTACTGTTGCTGGAACACCTCGTGGAACGAACTTCTTCAGTCTTGGACACTCTCTGATCCAATGGTCCTTGCTGCCACACTTAGACATCTTCCTGTCTTTAACCAACACACATCTCCACCATGACTCTTGCCACATTGCACACACTCAGGCTTCTCTCCCTGGTTCGATTCCACCTTATTCTCTTGCCTGCTCGCTGTGCTTAGAGTCTCGTCCATAGTGCGGGGGTCGGACTCTATAAGTCTATCTCTCAATGATGGGTTGAGCCTTATTACAAACCTCCTTACCTTGCGCCTTTGCGGATGCTCCCTAGCCCGATCACCACGCTTACCATGAGTCACCATAGTCTGCAAAATAATTAATCTAGTTAGAATCTAAGTTACTAAATCCTAACTATTTTCTAAACTATCTTTCTTTCATTATTGAATATTTTCTACATATATGGACAAATTTCTATAAAGACTTTGTAATATTGTGAAGATGATCGTTTATTCATGTACAATCTCAACCTTGTGTTAGGATTGGATATTCGTTAATGGCAAAGCTAGAAGGGGGGGTTGAATAGATATGCAGCGGAAACTTAAGCAATTTAAAAATTACTTCGTATAAAAGATCTACTAAATCAAAACCCTTTGATCTAATTCAACATGTGTGAATAAATCAATAAGTAGTGTATAGACG
>JACBKR010001359.1:0-43861 GCA_014218235.1 Colocasia esculenta | reverse complement strand
AGTGAGGACCGTCATTTAGGAGGACTATTTTGTGGAGCTGCCGCTAGATGTACTTTTCTATTCTTTTATCATGTAAACAATGATTGTGTGGACAATATTTGGACAATGTAGTTCTTTTATCTTGTATAATGTGGACATTGTCTTTCTATTTCGCTATTTAGATTGTGGAATGTGTGTTGGTGATGGGTAAGAGTGAGTTGATTATTTTATTCCGCTGTACTCTATTGCTATCCAGGTACATATCAAACTATGACTAGTGTTGGGTACATGTCCCACTGTGACGATGCCCTATACCGATGGGGATTGGTAAATCGTACCGGTATGAAGAGGGTCGTTACCGCATGATTGGTTGTTCACATGATATGTTTTACGCATATTGTAGCTCTCATGTATAGGTTATAGCCATAAACCATGTGAAATCAGAAACATAAAGCATGTGAAAACGTTTATGTATGTGTTTAAAAACATGTAAGATCCATGCTAGTCGTGTTTTCTTTCATGTATGCACAATGTTCATGTTGGTAGCTCTCATGTCTTGGTTCTTTAAAGACAAAGTTTCATGAGTAAATGAATAGAGAGCATGTGATAGGTAAATTTTATTCTTAGAAATCTGAAAGCATGATCCATGTATAAAATTGTAAAACTTTCATGATAGGTTGAAACTTTGAAATGACTAGCATGCCATGTTTGAAAATTGTAAATGTGCATGTAGGAACCGCTATGACTTATACGTGTATGTTATGAGTAGTGTTGCTTGCTGAGTCTTTGGACTCACTCCTTGCTTCGGCGTACAGGGTAGTTGGTGACGTGGCACCTTTGGAGGAGACAGTGGAGAGGGACCGAGCGCGGAGATTAGCTAGTCTTTGGAGTTTCTTTGTGACTTGTGCATTCCATAGTATGTAATCTAAACATTGTATTAGAATTATCATGAAAAGGATGCATAAGTGTGGACATTATGTATTTAAATTTCAGCAGTTTAAATTATGTGAACTTTTAGTTCCTTATTGTTAATTGCAAACTTCATGTATGTTAAATGTGGATGAGAATGAATGGAGACAGTTGTCTTTTACTTCCGCTACTCTGTTGTATATTCGCGTGTATCTCAGCTGTATGTATCGTTTGGGTAAATGTCCCACTGTGAGGACTCTCGCTATACCGACGTGGGTTGGTATAACCGTAACGGTATAATGAGGGCCGTCACAGAGATTGGTATCAGAGCGACCGGTTGAGATTGCACATGATATACCTAAGTCATCATCCCCTTGCATGCTAAGTATGTCCACATGTGTAGAAAACACTAATGAGAAGTGAAAGATAGATAAGAAAAGTTAGAAAACTTAGTACCTAGCTCTAATGGGGGCAAAATTTTATTACAGCCATGGCTTCGAGAGGTAGGCGTGGTGGAGCGTCGGCCCGTGAGGACGAGCCGCGACGTGATGAGCAGGCGGAGCAACAGGCCCTGGCACCACGAGGGCCTGTACTTCCCCCACCGCCGCCTGTGGACTACGGAGTATTCATGCAAGGTCTGGTGCAAGCCATGCAGACGCAGGCTCACACCCAGGCAGCACTCCAGTCCCAGTTGGAGGCCCGCAGGCTCAGGCACCAGCTCAGACCATGGTGGACCATCCATCATGGAACGATTCAAGAGGATGACCCCACCCTCTTTTAAGGGGGAGAGTGATCCATTAATGGCAGAAAGCTGGTTAAGGGAGATAGAGAAAATCTTTCGAGCCATCAGGTGCCTGATGAGGTAAGGTGACATTAGCCACCTACATGCTACAGGTAGACTTTTAATCTGTATGTTTGTGTTCTGCTTAAGTTAGAATTGTTGGTGGTACTTATGAAGGTGTATTGCAGGAGGGAGCGGATGTATGGTGGTCCTCCCTACCTTGTACACGCTTTGAGGACGGAGCAGTAGACGTGACGTGGGATGCGTTCGTGAGGCTCTTTCGAGCCAAGTTCATCCTAGAGCATATGCAGGACAAAATGGAGCAGAATTCTCTCCCTGACGCAAGGCTCCATGACCGTGCTAGAATACGAGGCAAGGTTTTCTGAACTTTCTAAATATGCACCGCATATCGTAGAGGATGAGCGCAGAAGACGAAGAAGTTCGTGATGGGACTCAAGCCATCGCTGCGAACGAGACTGTGGCATTTGACCACCGCACGCTAGACGAGGCCCTCAGTGCTGCCTGCAGCAGGAGGGAGAAATGGAGCAGTATCTGGAGGAAAAGAAGGCTTCGCAGAAGAGGCCGGCAGTGACATTCCAGCGGCAGATAAGAAGAAGACGGTGTACCAGACACCGCAGAAACCAGTGGCAGTCAGCAACTCTCAGGTACCTTCTGTACGTTCCCCGGTGTGAAGAAACAGTGTCCCCATTGCGGGAAGACATATGGTGGGTCCGAGTGTTGGTTGGTAGTGGGTAGATGCTTGAAGTGTGGGAGCAGCGACCACAAGATCAAAGATTGCCCAAGACTTCAGCAAGGAGCTCAGCGTGGAGCGCCAGCACCAGCAGTAGCGGTAGCCGCGCCAGCTACATGAAGCAGGAAGGCCTCGAGCCCCTGCTCGAGTGTTTGCTTTAGCTCGCGAGGACGCCGAGCAGGCGGAGCATGTCACCGAAGGTACGGTTTTGCTTTTCGGTGTGCACGCACGGGTTTGTTTGATACGGGTGCTACTCACTCGTTCATTTCCGAGCGGTTCGCTAGGCAGTTAGCCCCTAGTCAGGCATAGAGTCTGAGGAGTTAGAGTTCCCTTTGTCTGTGCACACCCTGCGGGTACGGTATCGACTAGGAAGTGCATTCCGTCGTTACCTGTTGCATTGAGGATAGATTCCTAGATGGGGTTTCTTCTTGCTAAAGATGAAGTACTATGATGCTATTCTTGGTCATGATTGGCTAGAGGGCACTATGCGTTAGTGGATTGTCGTCGGAAGAGGATCGTTTCCGCATTCCTGGTGAGGACGAGTTCTCTCATCCCTTGCCAAAGAACGTGGCGGGAAAGTTAGTCATCTCTGCCATGAAGGCGATGCATGGTGAACAAGGTGACGGTTGTGACGCATTCCTTGCCAGCGTTATGCTAGTACCCGATACGGTTCGTCACTGACTCTTGCAGAGATCGATGTGGTGCAGGATTTTCCAGATGTCTTTCCCGAGACTGTCTGGATTGCCACTGGATAGGGAGATAGAGTTACATAGAGTTGCTCCCAGGCACCTCTCCTATCCGAAGGCTCCCATATCGGATGGCACCTGCAGAGTTAGCCGAGTTGAGGAAGCAATTGCAAGAATTGCTCGATAAGGGATTTATTCGCCTAGTGTTTCCCCTTGGGGCGCACCTGTATTATTCGTCAAGAAGAAAGCGGGTCACTTAGGTTGTGCATGATTACAGAAGCAACCAAGTAGTGACTGTGAAGAACAGGTATCCTTACCTCGTATCGATGATCTGTTTGACCAGTTGCAGGATGCATCAGTCTTTTCTAATATGACTTGCGATCTGGTTATCATCAGCTGCGGATTAGGAGTGAGGATGTGTCCAAGACGGCATTTAGATCCCGTTATGGACATTATGAGTTCTGGTCCTCCTTTCGGATTGACCAATGCCCCTGCAGCGTTCATGGATCTCTGAACCGGGTGTTTAGTCCGTATTTAGATAGCTTTGTTGTTGTGTTTATTGATGATGTGTTGGTCTACTATCAAGCGAGGCCACGCACCGTCAGGATTTTGAGGTTAGTCTTAGAGGTTCTCCGTGAGCACAAGCTGATGCGAAGTTCAGCAAGTGCGAGTTCTGGTTGCGTGAGGTTCACTTTCTGGGCATGTGATCTCGGCGCTGGTGTGCAGTTGATCCAGCAAAGGTCCAAGCTGTTATGGATTGGGAGATTCCCAGACCCCTTCGAAGATTCGTAGTTTCATTGGGTTAGCTGGTTATTATCGGCGGTTCATTGAGGGGTTTCTCATCCATCGCCGCCCCTTTGACAAAGCTGACAGGAAAGGTGAGAAGTTGTGTGGTCTGAGGCATGTGAGCGTAGCTTTCAGCTATTGAAGGCTAAGCTTACTTCTGCTCGGTATTGGTATTGCCTAGTGGTCCAGAAGGTTTTTCCATTTATACGGATGCATCTCAGATTGGTTTAGGTTGTGTACTCATGCAGCGAGAGGGGTAGTGGCTTACGCTTCTCGTCAGTGAAGGAGCATGAGAGGAACTATCCGACTCATGATTGGAGCTCGCAGCAGTGGTTCATGCAAAAGATCTGGAGGGCATATCTTTATGGTGTCAATTGAGGTGTTTACCGACCACAAGAGCTTGAAGTATCTTTTCTCCCAAAAGGAATAAAACTGAGGCAGAGGAGTTGGATTGAGTTCTTGAAGGACTATGACTTCGACCTCAATATCATCCTGGAAAGGCGAACATCGTAGCAGATGCTCTTAGTAGAAAGAGGTCTTCGCTCCAGCAGAATTGGAAGATGTGGAGGATGCAGCGTTCTCTATGACCGAGTTAGAGCCATCGCTGTGTCAGCTTTTGTAGTTCAGCTATCCCTTAGATCCTCAGTCTGGATGAGGTGATTGAGCAGCAGAAAGCCGACCTAGATTGTTAGAGTTAGTGGTTAATGGCGGGCATTGCTCGTGATGAGGACGGTGTGATTAGATTTCAGCATCGTGTTTGTGTCCCTAATGTAGTAGATGTTCGTGAGCATGTGTTAGCGGAGGCTCATAGATCACGATTCTCTATCATCGGGTAACACTAAGATGTCCAAGATCTGAAGAGGTCATTTTGGTGGTCCGGCATGAAGAAGGATGTTGCATATTATGTGTCAAGATGTCTAGGATGTCAGCAAGTGAAAGCCGAGCGGCAGCGACCATCCGGCCTTATGCAGAGGATGGATATCCCAGTGGAAGTGGGAAGCTGTCACTATGGATTTGTCTCGGGTTGCCCGCTCTAGAAGGGGCAAGAACTCGATTTGGGTAGTGTGGATAGATTCTCGAAGAATGCTCATTTCTTGCCCATGAAGAAGAAGCAGTCAGTAGAGAGTTTAGCTAGATTATATGTTAGCGGTATCATTAGATTGCATGGTGTGCCGAAGTCGATCATTTCGGATCAAGATCCGAGATTACTTCGAGATTGTGGAAGGGTCTTCAGGATGGGTTAGGTTCGGAGCTTAAGCTCAGTTCTGCGTTTCATCCCCAGACCGATGGACAGTCCGAGAGATATCCAGACGTTCGAGGATATGTTGAGAGTGTGTGTTTGGATTGGAAAGGATGATGGGAGCGTCATTTACCTCTTGTGGAGTTCGCATACAAAAACATTTCATGCTAGTATTGGTATGGCTCCATTCGAGGCGTTGTATGGTAGGCCCTGCAGATCTCCTTTATGTTGGGAGGAGACTGGTGATAGGCAATTGATCGGACCGGAGCTAGTTCAGGAAACTTCGGACAAGATCCAGCTTATCAGGAAAGGCTTGTTGCGGCACAGGATAGGCAGAAGAGTTATGCCGACAACAGGAGGAAGGATTTAGAGTTCGAGGTTGGCGATCATGTTTTCTTGAAGATATCGCCTACTCGAGGTGTTGTCAGATTTGGCAGGCATAGCAAGCCAAGCCCTAGGTTCATTGGCCCATATGAGATTCTCAGACGTTTGGGCAGCGTGGCGTATGAGCTAGCTTTACCCCCAGCTTTGGCTAGCGTTCACCCTGTATTCCACGTATCTATGCTCAGGAAGTATGTCCGAGATCCGTCTCATGTGATTAGTCATGAGCCAGTGGAGATCCAGCCAGATCTTTCGTATGTCGAGCAACTAGTAGCCATTCTTGACCGGAAGGTTCAGCATCTCCGGAACAAGAGTATCGCGTCGGTGAAAGTTCTATGGCGGAACTTCTCACGTGAGGAGGCTACTTGGAGCTTGAGGATGCGATGAAGAAGAAGTATCCCCTTTTGTTTGAGTAGTGTCGTTCTAACTTCGAGGACAAAGTTTCTTTAAGGGGGAGAGGGTGTAAGGCCCTCGAATTTCCGTCGCATTATTTGTATTTGTGTGTGTATAATTGTGCTTGTGTATGTATGTACATATTTACGTAGTATTGATTAGTATAATTATGTGTGCATATGTTATATTAGATGTAAATAATGCATGTATTGAATGGTGATAGTATGGATACACTACCATATACATATTGCATGTATAATGCATGGTATGCATGGTTTTCTGCATATTTTAGAGTTCTGGCCGAAGGCCACCTGGCGTCAACCCCTAGCCGTTGAGGTAGTGTCAGCGTCCAGACATGGATGCCAACACTAATCCTGGCGTCCAGCGATATGGAGGCCAATCTCTCTGGCCTGCATGCGCAGCAGAGCTGCAAACTTCTGAAGCAAGAAAGCCAGCCATTGGGGGGCTGTCCCCAACGGCTCTGAGGGCTGTCAAGTCACCCTAAGGGTGGGAGAGAGGCCTCTCCTTAAGTCTGAATCCGGAGCTACCTTTCCCACCCCTCTCTTCACACTTGCAAGAGGAGAAAAATAGAGAAAGAAAACCCTAGAAGAAAACTGAGAAAACCCACTCTTTGCACCCAAGAATCCGACTTCCTGGAGCTTGATCCGGCCATCTTCCACGACAAGAAGTTAGCTGGAGCAAAGGAGGAGGCTTCCCCGACATCCCCTGCTGTGGAGATCATCCAGGAGCCCAGAGGAAGAAATCTAGGAGGCATTTCTGCACCTTCTTGGGACTGCCCAAGGAGGGCTTCACCAACACCCTAGACCCTTAGAGCAATTTTTAAAAGGCAAGTGACCTAACCATGATGTCCCCGTATGTGTCTAGGTCGTTTCTACAATTTTATGAATTTTCCTCGAGTCCTAGACCCTCCCATTCACCAATTTGAGAGCTCGGGTCTGTGTTTCTGCACAGACCTGCATTGACGGTAAGGTCAATGGACGCCGATATCATGCTTGGCGTCGTCGACCATGCCGCTGACCCTGAGTCAGCGGCCAAAGACCGCCGCCAAGTTCCTCTGGACAGAACAGTGACCTGTTCTGCCCTTCCTATACAACTATTTTCGGTATGGTTTCCGTGATGAGGATATATGGTAACATACACTATGTATATTGTCAATTGTGGTGTGTGGATGAGTGTGTGTGTGTGGTGAATGTAGGAAATTTTATACCGTGAATGTGTAAGCATGAATGGTTGGAAATCTTGCCAATCTATGTTTCATGATTAGGATTAGTCTGAATGCCTTAGTTTTGTCAGACATGAAGATTAGTAGATCAGTATATGTATTCTCAATTTTGATAAATTGTCCATGCTTGCTGAGTTGCAAATAAATTCGGTTCGGTAAATAGAAAGACATGCAAGAATGGTTTGTGGTGATCGATCTGTGATTGTATGATTTAGGATAGTTCGGTATTCTCAAATCATGCAACAAATAGTAATCTCTGTTCAAACAGTAAGTGGCAAAAATTTGTGATGTATTAAACTCCATGTTAACTTAAATTGTGATTGGCATGCGGAATAAGTGTTTGATTTTCTGTAAATTCTATTTAGCTCAGAAAAATCTGACAATTGAGTGTATGATCTTGAACCTAAAATAGCATGTGGTTAAAATTTCAGGTCATTTGGACCAGTATATAAGAGTTATGTATTTTTCATGTAAAGGCATAAATCTAGGTATGTTATCGTAATGTGATTAGATATTGCTTAACCTAACTTGATTGGTGAAATTATTGGTGTTAAGCTCCTGAAATTCTGTAGTGCCAGGTTAGGAAAAACAGAGATATACATTTGAGTGAGAAAGTGAATGAGATGAAAAGTGATTTGTGAAATCGGTAAAATGTGTAATGTGTAACTGTGCCAATGTGACACTGCTTCCGTAGAGGGCAGTGGAACTGTATCAGGGAAAAGTCCCCCTGAGAAAGTTCTGTGTAAGTGACCCTAAGGGCATTAGGGGGAAATCCTGGAGGTGGACAAGTACCACTGGTTAGGGTGGAGACTTGTTCTCCCGGTCTGCGCAGTCCAAGAGTCGCCATTGGAATGCCTAGATGGCGTCTATGTGTAATGTAATGTGTATATGTCCTTCTTTGGTGGTTTGGACTATGTGTCACGGCACCTAAAATGTGTAATGTGAAATGTGTATATCTATGTGTTCATGTGTAAATGTGTAAGTGAACAAATGTGAAATGTGTATGTGTAAAGTGCAACCATGTGAAAGAGGAAACTTGTGTAAAGAAAATGTGAAATTTTAAATGAGAGGGTATGATATTGAATCTATGTGAGACAAATCTGAAACCATGTGAAATCAGTAATTCATGTTATTTCATCATGTTTATATGTGCAAAGATGTCTAGAATCCATGTTAGGGATAATTGGTGAGCACGGGTACAAGATAGCATGATTGGTTGTTCACAATATGTTTTACGCAATATTGTAGCTCTCATGTATAGTTTACAGCCATTAAACCATGTGAAATCAGCAACTTAAAGCATGTGAAACGTTTATGTATGTGTTTAAAAACATGTAAGATCCATGCTAGTCGTGTTTTCCTTTCATGTATGCACAATATTCATGTTGGTAGCTCTCATGTCTTGGTTCTTTAAAGACAAAGTTTCATGAGTAAATTGAATAGAGAGCATGTGATAGGTAATTTTATTCTTAGAAATCTGAAAGCATGATCCATGTATGAATTGTAAAACTTTCATGATAGGTTGAAACTTTGAAATGACTAGCATGCCATGTTTTGAAATTGTAAATGTGCATGTAGGAACCGCTATGACTTATACGTGTATGTTATGAGTAGTGTTGCTTGCCGAGTCTTTGGACTCACTCCTTGCTTCGGCGTACAGGTGTAGTTGGTGACGTGGCACCTTTGGAGGAGACAGTGGAGACGGACTCCGAGCACGGAGATTAGCTAGTCTTTGGAGTTTCTTTGTGACTTGTGCATTCCATAGTATGTAATTTGAACATTGTATTAGAATTATCATGAAAAAGATGTATAAGTGTGGACATTATGTATTTAAATTTCAGCAGTTTAATTATGTGAACTTTTAGTTCCTTATTGTTAATTGCAAACTTCATGTATGTTAATGTGGATGATGAATGAATAGAGACAGTTGTCTTTTACTTCCGCTACTCTGTTGTATATTCGCGTGTATCTCAGCTGTATGTATCATTTGGGTAAATGTCTCACTGTGAGGACTCTCGCTATACCAACGTGGGTTGGTATAACCGTACCGGTATAATGAGGGCCGTCACAACACACACACTCTACTACATGTATACACACAGCTCACCTAATTTTTGAGGGGTTTAAAAGCCACCACAAGGTGTGTTCATCTCCATGCTCTTCATGTTCTTCTATTCATTTAAGGTTTGATACTACACATCACTTGGCTAATCCTCTTATTTTATTTGTGTTTTGCAAGGGTAATCACAAGGAAAAGTGTCTTCTACCATGGTCGGCCGTGCTCGTAGAAGAAGAAGCGGTCCCTAATCTCTTCCGCGCATCTCCCGGCTTAAAGGTATTATTCACGATCATCTCCATTTGTTTATTATTTATTTATCTCCTTCGACACCCACATATGTCTGGTGATCACGATCAATTCAAGGGTTGTGCTCCACCTTTCCATTATTTTCCCAAACTTTTCTTTGTAGCGCTTCGTAGTTCGAAAGAATGAGAAGTATAATCTACTACATTAGGGATCGTGCTTTACCTTTTCTGCATGATCCAAATAGTCTTAGAAGTTCTCTGTTATCGTGTTCAGCCTCTAGACTGCGACACTGTCGCGACTAGGGTGTGGACCGTAACTTCTCTAGATATCACGCCTGACCCCATGACTACGTTACTATTGCAACCAGGTGTAGACCGCAACATCTGCCAGATTGCCAATACCCAAAGGTACTATTTGCAGTAGTTATTATTCTCTATTTTAACGTAAGACACGCTAAAAATGACACCATCATGGGTAAATTTTGAATTACGCCATAATGCCACAAATGGCTCCCTTTTTTGCCTTGTGAGAGTAGTTTTCCCATTTTTTATGATCTCCTTCTATTCGAGGTGCTTCCCCTTCAATTTATAGGTAGCTGATCAAATGTCATAAATGCAACGGGTTCAGTGGTCGCGATTCAAGACCATAATCCGCGATGGCTCAGGTGGACGCCTTTATATCTCAAATGTGTGGCAGCTTACTCCATCGTAATTTAGATTATGATCCGACTAGGATTCTAATCTTATCCGCATCTGGCTGAGTGGTCACTATTTTCAACTCCATAGTTTAACCTTCCACTTTGGCAATTACCATTAACAATTTTTTGGAAACATTCTCTAATGTTTTATTCGCAATCGATCAACCCGTCGCAATTCAGTTTCACACTCCGACTTCGACTGAACTCTTACTATCGTTGGGTGAAGCGTTGTTCGAAAAGTATAATACGTGACGGGTCATATCATCACTATTCATTGTTGCCTTCTTTGAAATGCGACTAATCAGGTCGTCGTAATTTTTACATAACTGATTATATGACAACTTTCCATAAATAATTTTTGGAAATGGATATCCGCATCGGGTAATCCCATCGTGATTCATAATCAGATTCCGTCAGAATCCGAATCGAACTGAAATCTCTTTATAGGCATCCACTCAGGTCATCTCAATTAAATTTAAATGTGACCACTGTGTCTGTCGTGATTTACAAACCTTATTGTCTCGGCCTCTACACCCCTCCTCCGATGAATATGTTCATGTCCCGTCGTTCCAGAGGTTGGCGAAGAATTTTGAGTATAGTGAATTGTGAGAGAGACAATTCAGGCGAAGCCCTGTCAGACTGCCGCCTCAAGCGCATCAACGCCATCTCTTCTCCACTCCACATCTGAACCAGCAGCAGAAGCAGCTCTTCAACGCCTCTTCTTCCTCCATCCGAGCTTTTGCAAGCACTCCTCTCTAGCAACTACCCGCATTGTCATCATTAAGGGGAAGTACCTCTTTTCTATCCTGCATTGTCATCATTAAGGGGAAGTAACTCTTTTATTATTTTGTTTATTCAACTGTTTATTCACATCATCTCTTCCAAGCCCAACGTGGCTATTTACTTTTGTTTATTCTCTTTAATTAACACTCCATCAACACACACACACTATTTGCATGCATGCATACACACACACCCCTATTTTCTAGGGGTTTCAAAAGCCATAAAAGGTGTGTTCTTCTCAATGTTCTTCATGTTTATTCATCTATTAAGAGTTGAATACTACACGTTCTTGCCTAATCCTCTTTTATTGTGTGTTTCTTTTCAGGGTAATCATCAAGAAAGAGCTTTCTACCACAGTTGGCTGTGCTCGTAGAAGAAGAAGCGAACCCACTTTCTCCCACGCAATCTCTCCACTCTAAAGGTATTTCGCGATCACTCCTTTTTATTTTTATTTATTTATACTCCTTCGACACCCACGTGTGTCTGGCTATCATGATCACATCAAGGAGTTGTTCTGCATCTCTCTTCCTCCCTATTTTTCTCATTATTTTCTTTGTAGCGCTTCGTAGTTCGAAGAACGAAAAAATAGTATCTACACTTTCGTCTATTCTTCAATTACTCTCATCTTTTCTTGTTATTCTCTATGGTCGTTTGACTGATTTTCTAAAGATAATAAACATAATCAATGTCTGACAATATAAAGGGGCCTGATCTAGTTATGGGAGGTGCGCCCAAAAGTGCTAGTACCTGCGAGAGTTAATTGACCAGAGTATTTACATTAGACTCAAGTGCTACACTATCTCGACTATCTATTGACAATGAAGGTGCTATACTATCTCGACTATCTATTGATAGTCAAAGTATTATACTATACTCGACTCGTTGTGCAATGTGCTATTGTGTGCTATTTCATGCTATGGCCATCCTACTCTTTGTGTTATACTTGAAACACATGCTATTTGTGCTATTACTATATTCACATTACTTGACTCTCTTTGTCATTAGTTACTCTGTTCTTAATACATTAATCAGTTAAAGCATGTGTAGCCATGAGATTTATAACCTATTGGGCGTTATCGCTCACCCTGTGTTATTTGAGATATGTTCTTAGGTGAGTCTGAAGAGAAAACCAGCACTCACAAGGAAGGGAACGACTAGGAGTGATCCAAGAGTGTCCCTGAAGTACCAACCTTATCCTATAAATCTTAGCTTAGCATTTTACGATTTATTCAGTTGGAACGTTGACAACTGGGCCCTAAGTAATGTCTCTAAATTAGTGAATGTAATAGACATTAGTGGAGATTATTAATGGAATATAGTGATTTTGCATTATTCAATTATCTAGTGGATTAATGTCTATTATACGCTCTATACTCGTTCTATTGCAATTGTCTCACGTTTTGATATTCTGCGTCGGGTTGTGACAATAACCCAATTTACTTGTATTAATAAGATATCTAAAAATTCTTTTAACCACATTTAGATGAACTCTTTGGGATCATCTTGAAATCTAACACACAAACATACAATGAACATTATATCTGGTTTACTGGAAGTTAGATAGAACAGAACCAATCATTCCTCTATAAATCTTTTGATCTACCTTTTCACCAATTGGATCACTGTCTAACTTTGTGTTTGAGCTCATGGGAGTTCCTAATGGCTTACACTTGTCAAATCCAAATTTTTTAAGTAAATCTGAATTGTACTTGGTTTGACAAATGTGAGTCCCTTCCTAGGTCTACTTGATTTGTAAGCTAAGAAAATAGTTAAGCTCACCCATCATACTCATTTTAAATTCACTTTGCATAAGATTTTCAAAGAGTTTACAAAGTGACTCATTAATAGCCCCAAAGATAATATTATCAATATATATTTGTATAATTACTATCCCTTCTGATAATTTCTTAGTAAATAATGTGCTATCTATTTTACCTCTTGAAAAATCATGTGATAAAAGATATTACTTAGTCTTTCATACCAAGCTCTTGGATCTTGTTTTAGACCATATAGTGCCTTCCTTAAACGAAAAATATGATCAGGATAATTACTATCTTCAAAACCCGACGATTGCTCAACATAAACTTCTTCTATTATGAAACCATTCAGAAAAGTACTTTTCATATCCATTTGATATAAATTAATATTCAAGGAACATGCATATAAAATTCTAATTGCCTCTAGTCTAGCTACTGGAGCATATGTTACATCGAAAATCAATGCCTTCCTCTTGGGAATATCCTTGTACTACCAATCTAGCCTTGTTTCTAGTATTACCTCTAATTCATCCATTTTGTTTCTAAAAAATCATTTAGTTCCAATAACTGGATGATCTGAAGGTCTAGACACAAGAGACCAAACTGGTTGTGTTGGAACTTATTAAGTTCCTCTTGTAAAACTAGCATCCAAGATTCATATGTCAGTGCATCCTTGACTGTCCTAGGCTCAATCTAAGAAACAAATGCAATATAATCATAAGGAATTGTCATACCTCTTGTTCTTACCCTGTCTTGAGGATCACCTATTATGTTTTCTTTTAGATGATCTTTGTGAGACCTCAACTCCTATGGTAATTCCTCATGTGCTTCTTCTTGTTGCTGTAATTCTTCTAGTGAAGGATCTTCATTTTTCTCTTATTCTTCTTCTAGTAATGTTTGCTCTGGATTCCTGTACAAATCTTCCGCATCTTCCTCTTCTTTTCCTTTTATAGAGGGGTTAGTTTCATCAAATAAAATACGGGCAGTTTGTTCAATTGCTAATATTTTTCTGTTAAATACCGTAAATCCTCTACGTTTTGAGACGTACCCTAACAAAAATCCTTCATCACTTTTAGTATATATTTTTTCTAGATTATCTTTACCATTATTTAAAATAAAACACTTACAACCAAATGGCCGTAGATGACTGGTGTTTGGCTTTTTGTCCTTGTTGAGTTCATATGGATTCTTCTTCAATATTGGTCTGATCATGCATATGTTGATGACGTAGTAGGCTATGTTAGCTGCTTCTGCCCAGAAATATCTTAGTAAGTTGTACTCTTAAAACATAGTTCTGGACATGTCAAGCATGTTCTGTTCTTCTTTTCTGCTAACCCATTCTACTGAGGTGTTTTTGCAGCAAAAAAGTTATGTTCATTGTCATTTTCTTCACAGAATCTGACAAAGTCCTCATTCATGAATTCTCCACCATGATTTGATCTGATACAAATGATCTCATACTTCTAGCTCTTTTGTACTACCTTACTAATCTTTAGGAAAGCAGAAAATGTTTCTAACTTGGCTTCTAAAAATGATACCCAATTAAACATTTTGTAATCATCAAAAATCACATAGAAATAGTATTTTCCTCCAAGAAATGCATTTCTCATAGGTCCAAATAAATCTATATGAATGAGCTCTAATGGTTTTAAGGTTGTAACTACTGTCTTGGATTGAAAAGATGTCTTGGTTTGCTTTCCTTTTGTAAAAGCTGTACAGATTCCAGATTTCTTGAGTTTGAGCTTTGGAAGACCTTCAACTAGATTATGCTTGATTAATTTCTTGATCACTGAAGTACTGACATGTCATGCCCCACCAATTTAGCAGCGAAATAAATCAAGGAGATGCGAGCAACGTGCATAGTAGTGTAAATTGCATCACAGTCAAGTGATTCAGAGCATCTAATGAACAATAATTGGAATAAACTCTTCATTTCATTATAACTTTCAGAAAGACTATTACAACCACTAGTTCAGAGCCAATACATAGAACTCAATGACATCATTACATTGGAAGAGAAATCTAAGCAATATTTACTACACTCCATTGTACTAGGATGACTTCATCATTTGACACTAGGTCACTCATCACTCTGGTCCTGTCCCATTGGTGTGTGTAACATCATCGTCCGACTTACCTGAGACATAATAACAAATAACGAAGGTGAGCGATAATGCTCAGTATGACTTCAATCTCATGAGCCAAGCATGCTTTAAATGATTAATGCTTTAAATAACATAGTAACAAATGGTACGAGTCATGTAAAGTCGAGAAAGTAATAGCACAAGTAATGTGGTTCAAATATCACATGAATCAAGTATAGCACAATGAATATGATCAAGTCAAGATAGAAAGCGATATCGAAAATGATAGCAAGTAAAGTCCTTATCAAGCAATAGCAAGTAACTTGTATGGCAAGGAGAGAGAGGGTAGTTGGCCTTGCAGAGAGTAAATTGCACTTTGATTACTTTTGTCAATCGAAGTAGTGTTGCACTTTGGTTATCCGTAGATAGCCGAGAGAGAGTATAGCACTTTGTTTGTCAATAGACAATGAGATAATATAGCACTTTGGTTTGATTTTCTTAGATTAATCTTGATAGTATGGCACTTGGATGTAATTTCGACATCCTGATCATTGAACTCCCGCGGGCAAATGGCACTTTTCAGGCGCACCTCCCAGGACTAGATCGGCCCTATATTGCATGGCATTGGTTATGTTTGTTATCTTAGACAATAAATAGATGGCCAAATAGAGTACCAAGAATAGATGAGAGTAATTGAAGAAATAGACGAGAGTGTACAACGAATTTGTATAGATTAGCGAATAGAGTATAGGTGAGAACTAAAGGTCAATGCGCATAACACAATGTTAAACATGCGATAGTAACAGTTGAACAACATGCATGATTGGTGCTGGCAATCAAGTAGAATTCACTAACCAACCACTGGCCATGCTACGAACATAGTCCGAGGTCCGGTGTGATATCATGGTAAGAGATTGCAATCTAAAGCTATTTGTATCATACTGATCTCTGAGGGTGTTATAGGTATTGAGGGTACAACCGGCTGGTCGACCATGTGGAATCCATGGATAGAGGAGACTTACGGAGGCTTTGAACAAGGATTCACTAGTCCGACAGAAGGAATATCCGACGGAGAGTTTTTCCAAGTCAAGAAAAAGTGTATATATAAACAAGTTGCTCGAATTCTAGAGGAATTCTAGAACAGTGGAGCGTCGGTAACGGTGTTCCAAAATCACGAGAGAAACGAAGACAAGTACATTATAACAATAGGGTAAAAATGTACATTATTGAAATAAATTACCAAATGTATTATGGGATATTTTAATGCCATGTCAAGTCATATTGGATGGTTGCAAGTATGTGCATGTATAAAGAAAATCATAGTTATGAAAGGTTAAGTGTAAGACTTTTAAATAAACTACTACATGTTCATGTTCAGTTATCTTCTTTTACTGCGTTTAAGATATTAACAGGATGTATAGTCACTGTAGCAAGACAATAACCATAGAAAATTAGGGTTTATGTAAAAAATTCAAGAAGGTGATGTACCATTGTAAGGATCGCCACAGGGTACCTAAAGAACACGGTGGGGTCTGTCAAAGAATGCGATAGATCCATCTGGGACAGGCAGACAAAACGCGACGCAAAGACCTGTCGCATTTAGAACGTGACGGGTTCCTTGTCGGGACCCCCTTGAGAACGCAACCTACCGAGCCGTCGCACTCTCAAGATTTCTACCTGAGCCTGAGAGGGAAAAAGCCTTGCCTTGGATTGCGGTCCATGCTTTCCAAGTGTTGACACATGGGTGTTTTAAATTCGAAAACTCGACGTACACTTGATGAAAATCATGAAACAATTTTAAACGAAACTAGACTTGCAAGAGTATAAATAGTAAAGAGTAATTAGAATCTTATCATGGTATTGACTAGCTATGATCTGGTTCTTTCACGATGAATACAGAACATGACACATTGATAAAAAGATAATTAATTCGGAAAGGGTACGTGATAGAAATTAGGGAAAAGGGTGTCATTAGTTTTCTGACATCAAGTAGCATGTACAGTAATATTTTCATGGCACGAGATCAAGTGTAGAGAGAGAATTAGGATAAGCTGATTGGTCGGGTACATGTTCTTAACAGAACTTCAAAGAAGTAATTGACATGATAGGGTCGATAGAAATTAGGGAAAAGAGAGGGCTTTTGTTCTTGGTATCAAGAACAAACTACAGACGAGATAATTTAATTTAGCTTGTGAGATTGGCTACCTTTGGACGATGCAAACTCCTAGGATTAAGAACTCAAAGAACAGACTTGTAGATCTCCTAGTAGCCTTCTTTCCTCAAGTTTCTCCTCCTATGGCCTCTTCGCAACGTCCAAGAAGTTCTAGTAAAGCAATAGGGTCGGCCATGAAGGGTTTGAGGGTGTATTTAAGCATCTATCATTATTAATTCTCAACACAACTCTAACTTCCCTTAAACTCTGAATTTCCTTATTTATCTAGCCTTTCCTAGTATTAATCCTCCTATTTGGGTTAGGATAGGACTCCAATTTCATCGCTAGCATGTTGGGGTAGGGTTAGGAGTCCTATTTAGGTATATATGAGTCATATTAGTGATCAACTTGACCCTTTTTAATTAGGGAATAATAGAGTTATGAATTTTATAGTATTTCTTTTTATTCTATCTTTTAAAACTCCTATTTTGGCCCAATAACTATCTCATGGTCCATAAGTAAAACCCATAACTTTTTTTTGGCTTATTGGTTTTAATTTATGTATATTACACCTATTTTAATTTGGGAATTAATAAAATTACAATTTGAAATATTTCTTTTATTATATGGCCCAATGACTCTTTTATGAACCATCAATTAAAGCCCATCACTTAATGGATTTTAACTTATGGGAATTTCCCCTTTTGGAATTAATGGGTATTGTCAATTCTAATTATTCCATTACTTTCAACTTCTATTTTCGAGCCAACATATTATATTTATTATTATGTTCATATTATTTATTATTATATATTTTTCCATTTATTTTATTTTTTATTTTTTGGGGTATTACATCCTCCCCCTCTTAAAAAGAACTTGGTACACCAAATTCCATGACTCCTTCAGTTAATATGAATTATCACTTTATAATAAAAATTATTAATCAGGATGAGTTTCGAGTTACCTTCCACGGTTTCTACTTCATTACTTGGAATAGATTGTGCCCAAGCTTCAAGTGTATTTTGCGCTTCATGATGTTTGTCCTTCACCTGCGGGCATTTTCCAATCTTTTGTCTAGGCTGCCACATCAGAAACATTTTCTTTGATTCCTCCAACAATCTTTCGACATGTGGCTCGCCTTATTGCAATTCTTGCATCGACTTCTGTGATTAAGAGCTAATTGTATGTCATTCTTCTTATTCTTCATTTTACCCTTACCACTGCTTGGTCGCTTCTCTTTTGTCATAGAGTTGAGATCCTTTATACTAGTAGTTGATTCCTCTAAGAGAGGACAGTCTCGCAGCTGATGCCTCGAGTTGCCACAACATAGGCATGCACCAATTTTTGACCAACACTCCTTGGCCACATTACCTGGCTTGTGACAATGAAGGCAGATGATCCTAAAAATATCATTTTTACGTTTCATTTGCTCGTTTGTCTTCTTGTCATGGTTATATCTTCTATTCCCATTCTTGTTGGTTACCTTTTTAATCTATATGGTCGCTTAAAGAGCTCTTTCTAGCAGTTGAGCAGCATGTTGACATGCAAGAACTAGCTTTTGAGTTGGTCTCATGTCGGCTTGCAGTGGTGTATGGTTGGCATCCATTAAGAGTCCGTTCAAGAATGAGGTTGACATTAGGGTACGAAAGTAGCATTAAACTAATAGTGTAAGTATATATATATTAGATCTTAACCGCGGATCTACCCAATCCTCACTTAGGTATGATGGTTGGTTTAGACACGTGTCATGGCAGTTTGTCCTTGAACACCCTAGACCTAAGAGATCATATGAGGACATCCTAGAACATCTTAAACCCAAGATATCCAATTAAGACATCCTAGGCTCTGATACCAACTATCACGGCCCGATAATTTAGCAGCGGAATAAATCGGGGAGACGTGAGCAAAGTACATAGTAGTGTAAATTGCACCACAGTCAAGTGATTCAGAGCATATATTGAACAATAATTGGAATAAAATATTCATTTCATAATAAATTTCACTAAGGCTATTACAACCACTAGTTCAGAGCCAATACATAGGGCTTAATGACGTCATTACATTGGAAGAGAAATCTAAGCAATATTTACTAGACTCCATTGTACAAGGATGACTTCATCATTTAACATCAGGTCACTCATTACTCTGGTCATGTCCCATTGGTGTGTGTAACATCAACGTCTGACTTACCTGAGATATAATAACAAATAAGAAAGGGTGAGCGATAACGCTCAGTAGGACTTAAATCTCATGAGCCAAGCACGCTTTAAATGATTAATACTTTAAAGAACATAGTAACTAATGGTACAATGAGTCATGTAAAGTCTAGAAAGTAATATCACAAGTAACATGGTTCAAATAGCACATGAATCAAGTATAGCACTATGACGACTCTCATTATACCGGTACGGTTATACCAACCCACGTCGGTATAGTAAAGGTTATCACAGTGGGACATTTACCCAAACACTATCACATGATTGAGATATACACAAATATAGACACAGAGTCGCAGAAGTGAAGGACTAACTGTCATCACATTTCATCATCCACATTTCTCATAAATGATCCATATAGCAAATTAAAGGACTAACTTTCATAATTGAAATTAACCAAACTACATTATCCACAAGATTAAAGTTCTACATTTAATACATAATTTGTCCACAATTACATAAATGATAACTCTAATACAAGCTACACTTTACATACTATGAAACAAAAGGAACACAACGTCAACTCCACAAGCTACTCTCCACGCTCGGAGTCGCTCTCCACGGTCTCCTCCAAAAGTGTGTCACCAACTAAACCTGTATGCCGAAGCAAGGAGTGAGTCTAAAAGACTCAGCAAGTAACTCCATACACATCATTCATGAATACATCATAGTAGGTTCTACTATTTCAATTTGCATGGCAATCATACAGCATGCTTGAACATCAATAAGAGACAACCTATCATGGAATTTCTACAAAGTCAAAACACATGGTACATGGTTTAAGATGTTTCACATAACACTCCCTATCACATGCTTTCTACTCATTTAATCACATGAAAACTACACTTCCAATTTGACTATAACATGATGGCAATTTACATGGAATTAGAAATATCATAGTATGAATTATCGTCTCATACTCTAACACATTCACTTCACATGGTTACACATTCCCATATTTCACATGGTTCATTTTTCAACATTTCACATGTACACAATGTTCACATTCTAACATAAATAGTTCACATGATTTCACATTTCACATTCACATGTTCACATATACATATTTTACACATGCTCACATTCACATTTCACAATTTATTTTCCGTGACACATGGTCCAAACCACCACTAGAAGGACACATCACATACACATAACACATAGCACATCACCTAGGCAATACAGTGATGACTCTTGGCACTGCGCAGACTGGGAGAACACGTCTCCACCCTAACCAGTGGTACTTGTCCACCTCCAGGATTTCATCCTAATGCCCTTAGGATATCTTAACACATTGAACTTTCTCATGAGGACCTTTCCATGATACGGTTCCACAGCCCTCTATGGAAGCAGTGTCACACACGGCACATTTTACACATTACACATTCCGATTAACACACGTTTTACATATGATATTCACACTTTCTTGTTTATGCACATGGTTCTGTTCTTCCCTAGCATGGTGCTACTAATAACAGAAATCAAACATTTATTAGCTCTCATGGATTAATTGGAATGCACATCATTTAACCTAAATCATGGTACATGTATTTGTAGCTCATTTTCACATGGAAATCTCATAGAGTAGTCTAATGTTATCAAATTTTCCTAAAATTTAACCACATGCTGTTTTCGGTTGTAAGAACACACATACAATTTTCAGATTTTTCTGAATTCACATGTATTTATAGAAATTAAAACATTTGGTTTCATGCCATTCATAAATTAAGTTAACATAGAACATAGCATGGATTTCAGATTTAATCATGCACAGTCATGAACACACATACATATTGGCACAAGAAATTTTCCCAATTTAATTCCCAACACACGATTTACTAGAATTTTCGCAAGGTCTACACATGTTTTCTATTTCTCATTGTAGAAATTATAAAAATTCGCATGAGTATGGGAAAATTTCCAAGTTTGCAGGGCATGGACTGATACATATAAACATGGTTCATAAAATTTCACAGCCTTTAATTCCTCATAATTCATGGGAACAAAATTAAACATGCGTAACCTCTTTCCTACACATGCCTTTTAATAATTCTAATAATTAATTCCATCCACACAAAAATACAGGAAATTTCACACACATCACATTATCTATTTTACATAACATATAAAATTTACATTATATCCTCATGCGCAGAAATCTGGAATTTAAAGATATAGGGCAGAACAGTTCATTGTTCTGTCAAGAAGAACTCAACGGCATACTATGGACGTTTACAAGAGTTGGCGGCAACATCGTTGGCCGCTGACTCAAGATCTCAACGGCAATAGATCTGGACGTCGAGTTCGGACCTGTGTAAAAACACAGTCCGAGCTCTAAAGAATGGTGAATGTAGGGGATCCAGGACACGAGGAAAATCCATAAAAATGATAGAAACCTCCTAGACACATACATGGACAAGGTGAAAGGGTTACTTGCCTTTGGAAAAACTCCTAAAGGGATCAAAATAGTTGGAGAAGCTCTCCTTGGTCAGTCCCAAGAAGCCTCCAAGATGACTCCACTCCGGCCTCTGTGATGCTCCCCTCTGCAATCCAGGGTCGGGGATGTGCAGCCGGATGTGTTGTCTCCCTCCTTGTCGAAGTAGATCTCCATATGAGGCCTTGGATCGCCGGATCAAAGCCTCCAAACTCCAAGTTTTCTCAAAGCTCACTAGGGTTTTCTCTTATCTCTTTGCAAAGAGCCAAGAGAGCTCTAGAGGTTGCAACAAGGGCTCTCTTAAGAGAGGACCCTCTCACCCCACGCAAGAGGTCGGTTGGAAGGCCAAGGAGCCGTTGGGGAGTGGTTGCTATCTCCCATCAAGGCATGGCACACCATGCTGCTGCAGACTGGTCTGTCAGGATATAGACGTCCACCGATATGGCCGTCGACTGAATAATCGACGTCCACCTATATGGACGTTAACAATAAGTGAACGTCCATTCATGTTGACGTCGACTAATCCTTCGGCCAGAACCCAAAACCATGCAAAACCCTAATTTCTCCTAAGTTCATGCATGCAATACATAGGGTGTAATGCACACACTCACTATGTCACGAAATCAACCGATATATACATACAACTAAGTTTATACATACATTCATAGTACACCAAGATAATGTATACATAATACTTACACGATAATGCATATACATACACAAGCATAAAATTGCACACAATAAAATAATAAGGATAAAATTCGAGGGCCTTACACCCTCTCCCCCTTAAAGAACTTCGTCCTCGAAGTTAGGACAACACTACTCAAACAAAAGGGGATACTTCTTCTTCATCGCATCCTCAAGCTCCCAGTAGCCTCCTCCCGCGAGAAGTTACGCCATAGAACTTTTACCGACGCAATACTCTTGTTCCGGAGGTGCTGAACCTTCCGGTCAAGATAGCTACTGGTTGCTCCACATACGACAGATCTGGCTGGATCTCCACTGGCTCGTGACTAATAACATGAGATGGATCTCGGACATATTTCCTGAGCATAGATACGTGGAAAACGGGGTGAACACTAGCCAAAGCTAGGGTAAAGCTAGCCCATAAGCCACGTTGCCCAATCGTCTGAGAATCTCATACGGGCCAACGAATCTAGGGCTCAACTTACTATGCCTGCCAAACCTGACGACACCACGCGTAGGCGATATCTTCAAGAAGACATGATCACCTACCTCGAACTCTAGATCCTTCCTCCTGTTGTCGGCATAGCTCTTCTGTCTATCCTGTACCGCAACAAGCCTCCTCTTAATCAACTGGATCTTATCCGAAGTCTCCTGAACTAACTCCGGACCAATCAGCTGTCTATCACCAGTCTCCTCCCAACACAAAGGAGATCTGCAAGGCCTACCATACAACGCCTCGAATGGAGCCATACCGATACTAGCATGAAAGCTGTTGTTGTATGCGAACTCCACAAGAGGTAAATGACGCTCCCAATCATCCTTCCAATCCAGAACACACGCTCTCAACATATCCTCGAGCGTCTGGATAGTCCTCTCGGACTGTCCATCGGTCTGGGGATGAAACGCCGAACTGAGCTTCAGCTCCGAACCTAACGCATCCTGAAGACCCTTCCACAACCTCGAAGTAAATCTCGGATCTCGATCCGAGATGATCGACTTCGGCACACCATGCAATCTAACGATACCGCTAACATACAATCTAGCTAGATCGAGGCAAACCCGATACGAAATCCATAGTGACAGCTTCCCACTTCCATACGAGGATATCCATCCTCTGCATAAGGCCGGATGGTCGCTGCCGCTCGGCTTTCACCTGCTGACATACTAGACATCTGGACACATAATCCGCAACATCCTTCTTCATGCCGGACCACCAAAATAATCTCTTCAGGTCTTGATACATCTTAGTGTTACCCGGATGAATAGAGAATCGGGATCTATGAGCCTCCGCTAACACATGCTCACGGACATCTACCACATCGGGGACACAAACGCGGTGCTGAAATCTAATCACACCGTCCTCATCACGAGCAATGCCCGCCTTACCCACTAACTCTAACAATCTAGGATCGGCTTTCTGCTGCTCAATCACCTCATCCAAGACTGTGGATCTAAGGGATAGCTGAGCTACAAAAGCCTGACACAACGATGGCTCTAACTCGGTCATAGAGCACGCTGCATCCTCCAACATCTTCCAATCCTGCTAGAGCGAGGACCTCTTTCTACTAAGAGCATCCGCTACGACGTTCGCCTTTCCAGGATGATACTGAAGGTCGAAGTCATAGTCCTTCAAGAACTCGATCCATCTCCTCTGCCTCAAGTTTAATTCCTTTTGGGAGAAAAGATACTTCAAGCTCTTGTGGTCGGTAAACACCTCAAATCTGACACCATAAGATAGTGCCTCCAGATCTTTAGTGCATGAACCACAGCTGCGAGCTCTAAATCATGAGTCGGATAGTTCCTCTCATGCTCCTTCAACTGACGAGAAGCATAAGCCACTACCCTCTCTTGCTGCATGAGCACACAGCCTAAACCAATCTGAGATGCATCCGTATAAATGGCAAAGCCTTCTAGACCACTAGGCAATACCAATACCGGAGCAGAAGTAAGCTTAGCCTTCAATAGCTGAAAGCTACGCTCACATGCCTTAGACCATACGAACTTCTCACCTTTCCGGGTCAACTTTGTCAAAGGGGCGGCGATGGATGAGAAACCCTCAATGAATCTCCGATAATAACCAGCTAACCCAATAAAACTATGAATCTCCGAAGGGGTCCTGGGAATCTCCCAATCCATAACTGCCTGGACTTTTTCTGGATCAACTGCAACACCAGCACGGAGATAACATGCCCGAGAAAATGAACCTCGTGCAACCAGAACTCGCACTTGCTGAATTTCGCATACAGCTTGTGCTCACGGAGAACCTCTAAGACTAACCTCAAATGCTGACGATGTGTGGCCTCATCCGGAGAATAGACCAACACGTCATCAATAAACACAACGACAAAGCTATCTAAATACGGACTAAACACCCAGTTCATGAGATCCATGAACGCTGCAGGGGCGTTGGTCAATCCGAAAGGAAGAACCAAAAACTCATAATGTCCATAACGGTTCTAATGCCGTCTTGGACACATCCTCACTCCTAATTCTCAACTGATGATAACCAGATCGCAAGTCAATCTTGGAAAAGACTGATGCCTCTCGCAACTGGTCAAACAAATCATCAATTCGAGGTAAGGGATACCTGTTCTTCACAGTCACCTGGTTTAGCTTTCTATAATCAATGCACAACCGAAGTGACCCGTCTTTCTTCTTGACGAACAATACAGGTGCGCCCCAAGGGAAACACTAGGGCGAATAAATCCCTTATCGAGCAATTCTTGCAAATGCTTCCTCAACTCGGCTAACTCTACAGGGGCCATCCGATATGGGGCCTTCGAGATAGGAGAGGTACCTGGAAGCAACTCTATAGTGACTCTATCTCCCTATCCGGTGGCAATCCAGACAAGTCGTCGGGAAGACATCTGGAAAGTCCTGCACCACATCGATCTCTGCAAGAGTCAGTGACGAACCAGCATCGGGTACTAGCATAACGCTGGCAAGAAATGCGTCACAACCCTTGTTCACCATGCGCATCGCCTTCATGGCAGAGATAACTAACTTTCCCGCTAAGTTCTTTGGCAAGGGATGAGAGAACTCATCCTCACCAGAATGCGGAAAACAATCTTCTTCCTACGACAATCCACTAACGCATAGTGCTCCTCTAGCCAATCCAGACCAAGAATACAATCGTAGTCTTTCATCTTTAGCAAGAAGAAGCACCCATCTAGGAATCTATCCTCAATGCACATAGGTAACGACGGAATGCACTTCCTAGTCGATACCGTACCCGCAGGGGTGTGCACAGACAAAGGGACCTCTAACTCCTCATACTCTATACCTGACTCTAGGGCTAACTGCCTAGCGAACTGCTCGGAAATGAACGAGTGAGTGGCACCCGTATCAAACAAAACCCGAGCGTGCACACCGAAAAGTAAAACTGTACCTTCGGTGACATGCTCCGCCTGCTCGGCGTCCTCACGAGCTAACGCAAACACTCGAGCTGGGGCTCGAGGCCTTCCTGGTCGTCCTGTCGCTGGCGCGGCTACCGCTACTGCTTGTACTGGCGCTTCTCGCTGAGCTTCCTGCTGAAGTCTGGGGCAATCCTTGATCTTGTGGTTGCTACTCCCGCACTTTAGGCATTTGCCCGCTATCTTCCAACATTCCGTACCACCATGTGCCCTTCCAAATCCTTGACTATCCACCATGGTTCTGAGCTGGGGCCTGAGCCTGCTACACCAAACAATAACGATATACAATAAACACAATATCATGCATTTAAATAGCAACTACTAGGTTGTTTTCTTATTCTACCTGGGCCTCCAACTGGGCCTGGAGTGCTGCCTGGGTGTGAGCCTGAGTTTGCATGGCTTGCACTAATCCTTGCATGAAGACTCCATAATCCACTGGCGGTGGTGGGGGAAGCACAGGACCCTGTGGGGCCGGGGCCTGCTGCTCTGCCCGCTCCTCACGCCTCTGCTCGTCGTCGCGAGCTGGCACACCTCCACGTCGTCCACGGAAGCCATGGCTGAAATAAAATTTTTTCCACCAATTAGAGCTAGGTTACTAAGCTTCCTAACCATTTTCTTATTTTTTTTCCATTCATTATTAGTCGTTTCTACCCATGTGGACAATCTATGAAGATTTAGCATGTAATGAGGATGATATCATGATATTCATGTAAGATCTCAATCGTTTCTCTGATACCAATCTCTGTGACGACCCTCATTATACTGGTACGGTTATACCACCCACGTCGGTATAGTAAAGGTTATCACAGTGGGACATTTACCCAAACACTATCACATGATTGAGATATACACATATATAGACACAGAGTCGCGGAAGTAAAGGACTAACTGTCATCACATTTCATCATCCACATTCTCATACATGATCCATATAGCAAATTAAAGGACTAACTTTCATAATTGAAATTAAACCAAACTACTTGTCCACAAGATTAAAGTTCTACATTTAATACATATTTGTCCACAATTACATAAATGATAACTCTAATACAAGCTACACTTTACATACTATGAAACAAAAAGGAACACAACGTCAACTCCACAAGCTACTCTCCACGCTCGGAGTCGCTCTCCACGGTCTCCTCCAAAAGTGTGTCACCAACTAAACCTGTATGCCGAAGCAAGAGTGAGTCTAAAAGACTCAGCAAGTAACTCCATACACATCATTCATGATACATCATAGTAGGTTCTACTATTTCAATTTGCACGGCAATCATACAGCATGCTTGAACATCAATAGAGACACCTATCATGGAATTTCTACAAAGTCAAACACATGGTACATGGTTTAAGATGTTTCACATAACACTCCCTATCACATGCTTTCTACTCATTTAATCACATGAAAACTACACTTCCAATTTGACTATAACATGATGACAATTACGTGGAATTAGAAATATCATAGTATGAATTATCGTCTCATACTCTAACACATTCACTTCACATGGTTACACATTCCTATTTCACATGGTTCATTTTTCAACATTTCACATGTACACAATGTTCACATTCTAACATAAATAGTTCACATGATTTCACATTTCACATTCACATGTTCACATATACACATTTTACATATGCTCACATTCACATTTCACAATTTATTTGCCGTGACATATGGTCCAAACCACCACTATAAGGACACATCACTACACATACACATAGCACATCACCTAGGCAATACAGTGATGACTCTTGGCACTGCGCGACCGGGAGAACACTCTCCACCCTAACCAGTGGTACTTGTCCACCTCCAGGATTTCATCCTAATGCCCTTAGGATATCTTAACACACTGAACTTTCTCATGGGGACCTTTCCATGATACGGTTCCACAGCCCTCTATGGAAGCAGTGTCACACACAGCACA
Organism: Colocasia esculenta; assembly: GCA_014218235.1. Taxonomy (NCBI): domain Eukaryota; kingdom Viridiplantae; phylum Streptophyta; class Magnoliopsida; order Alismatales; family Araceae; genus Colocasia; species Colocasia esculenta. Next base: position 16,253 of record JACBKR010001359.1, on the reverse strand, counting down.
TTTTACACATTACACATTCCGATTAACACACGTTTTACATATGATATTCACACTTTCTTGTTTATGCACATGGTTCTGTTCTTCCCTAGCATGGTGCTACTAATAACAGAAATCAACATTTATTAGCTCTCATTGATTAATTGGAATGCACATCATTTAACCTAAATCATGGTACATGTATTTGTAGCTCATTTTCACATGGAAATCTCATAGCGTAGGCTAATGTTATCAAATTTTCCTGAAAATTTAACCACATGCTGTTTTCGGTTGTAAGAACACACATACAAATTTTCACAGTTTTCTGAATTTACATGTATTTATAGAAATTAAAACATTTGGTTTCATGCCATTCATAAATTAAGTTAACATAGAACATAGCATGGATTTCAGATTTAATCATGCACAGTCATGAATCACACATACATATTGGCACAAGAAATTTTCCCAATTTAATTCCCAACACACGATTTACTAGAATTTTCTCAAGGTCTACACATGTTTTCTATTCTCATTGTAGAAATTATAAAAATTCGCATGAGTATGGGAAAATTTCCAATTTGCAGGGCATGGACTGATACATATAAACATGGTTCATAAATTTCACAGCCTTTAATTCCTCAGAGTTCATGGGAACAAAATTAAACATGCGTAACCTCTTTCCTACACATGCCTTTTAATAATTCTAATAATTAATTCCATCCACACAAAAATACAGAAATTTCACACACTCACATTATCTATTTTACATAACATATAAAATTCATTATATCCTCATGTGCAGAAATCCAGAATTTAAAGATATAGGGCAGAACAGTTCACTGTTCTATCAAGAAGAACTCAACGGCATACTATGGACATTTACAAGAGTTGGCGGCAACATCGTTGGCCGCTGACTCAAGATCTCAACGGCAATAGATCTGGACGTCGAGTTCGGACCTGTGTAAAAACACAGTCCGAGCTCTAAAGAATGGTGAATGTAGGGGATCCAGGACACGAGGAAAATCCATAAAATGATAGAAACCTCCTAGACACATCATGGACAAGGTGAAAGGTTACTTGCCTTTGGAAAACTCCTAAAGGGATCAAAATAGGTGGAGAAGCTCTCCTTGGTCAGTCCCAAGAAGCCTCCAAGATGACTCCACTCCGGCCTCTGTGATGCTCCCCTCTGCAATCCAGGGTCGGGGATGTGCAGCCGGATGTGTTGTCTCCCTCCTTGTCGAAGTAGAACTCTAGATGAGGCCTTGGATCGCCGGATCAAAGCCTCCAAACTCCAAGTTTTCTCACAGCTCACTAGGGTTTTCTCTTATCTCTTTGCAAAGATCCAAGAGAGCTCTAGAGGTTGCAACAAGGGCTCTCTAAGAGAGGACCCTCTCACCCCACGCAAGAGGTTGGTTGGAAGGCCAAGGAGCCGTTGGGGAGTGGTTGGTATCTCCCATCATGGCATGGCACACCATGCTGCTGCAGACTGGTCTGTCAGGATATAGACGTCCACCGATATGGCCGTCGACTGAATAATCGACGTCCACCTATATGGACGTTTAACAATAAGTGAACGTCCATACATGTTGACGTCGACTAATCCTTCGGCCAGAACCCAAAACCATGCAAAACCCTAATTTCTCCTAAGTTCATGCATGCAATACATAGGGTGTAATGCACACACTCACTATGTCACGAAATCAACCGATATATACATACAACTAAGTTTATACATACATTCATAAGTACACCAAGATAATGTATACATAATACTTACACAATAATGCATATACATACACAAGCACATTGAATATGATCAACTCCCGAGAGAAAGCGATATCGAATACGATAGCAAGTAACGTCATTGTCAAGCAATAGCAAGTAACATGTATAGCGAGGAGAGAGAGAGTAGCTAGCCATGTAGAGAGTAAATTGCACTTTGATTAACTTTCGTCAATCGAAATAGTATTGCACTTTGGTTATCCATAGATAGCTGAGAGAGAGTATAGCACTATGTTTGTCATAGACAATGAGAGAATAGCACTTTGGTTTGATTGTCTTAGATTAATCTTGATAGTATGGCACTTGGATGTAATGCCGACATCTTGATCATTAAACTCCCGCGTGCAAATGGCACTTTTCGGGCGCACCTCCTAGGACAAGATCGGGCCGTATATTGCCTGGAATTGTTATGTTTGTTATCTTAGACAATCAATAGATGGCCAAATAGAGTACCAAGAATAGATGAGAATAATTGAAGAAATAGATGAGAGTGTATAGCGAACTTGAATAGATGAGCGAATAGAGTATGGATGTCACGCCCCGAAATTTAGCAGCGGAAAATAAACGTCGAGAGTGTGAGCAATACAAGTGTGCCTATCACAGTCGAGTAAATAAGAGTAAGTGATAACTACAGAATTTTTTTGTTAAACTTCATGCATATATTGAATTTTAGATGTTCTTTGTCTATAAATAATGTGCGCATTGACTTTAATTTTCATTTCATCCATGAATAAATTTTTGAACATATTAGTTAATTTTTCGGGTAGAACACATAGTTAGATCCTCATTTAAATAAAGTCGATATCTTTTGAATAATTCTTTTCTCTTTTTACGGGTATATTGTACATAAATAAATCCTTGGTCTTAGATTTCTTAAGCATTTCTTGTAATATTAGTTTATAAAAAAATCAACTTTTAAATAAATCTTAGTTAAATAACATTTACCTAAACACCATCATGTCACCCAATCCCAATAAATAAATAAAATCATTTTAATAAAATCCCATCATCCCATAATGCCACATACCCCTCATGAGTCCATTGTGCCAGAATAATTTCTTCACCAACACTGGTCCATTGCACTATTTCCCTTTCATCGAACCAGAGTTGCCTATGCACATAATTAATTTTATCCTTTTTATCCTGTCTTCCAGGTCATAGAAGCCGGAAGAACCAGAAGGAACTGGAAGCTCCTAGCGGGGCTGAGCTGTTGGACTGGCTATGCAGGAGGTGTGCTGGCGCGATGGTAGAGGCGGCTAGTGCTTGGCAGTGCTGTGCAAGGAGGACCTGGCGCTGGAGCTCCAGTGCGCTGGAGGTAGTTTGCTGCTGGCGATTTGGAGGCCGGATGCAGCAGAGGAGATGAGGCGTGCGCGAGGACCGTACGGCTAGGGCGGCAACTGCTGGACCTGTGCGGCGCGGCTGGATCTGGATGGCGCGTCTGAGTCGGAGGTCAGCAGGGCCAGAGGCTGATGGCGGTTGGGCGATGTGAAGCTGCTGGGTCCTGGGCGCGGTGCTGTGCAGATGGCGATGCGCAGCGATGGCGCATGCGGTGGTGCTGTGCGGCGCGGGCTGGGGGTGTGCAAATCCGGTGCTGGGCGCGGTGTGGAGCAGCTGGTTTAGCCAGGGCGGTGAAGGCCTGCTAGGGTGGCGATCCAGGGCAGTGCTGAGGTGGCGATCCTGTTGCGAGCTGCAGAGGAATTAGCGGCGCCTGGAAGAATCCTAATGCCTATAAGAGGACCAAGGTCCTCTTATCAAGAGGTTCGGTTGGGGGCTGGCCCTGGGGAAATTTTAGGATTTTTAGTTGCCATTTTTTGCTTCTACTGTATTTTCTTTTAGAATTCCAGAGAGTTCGATTCTTGGTTTTTCTTAGTTATTTCTTTCCTTAGCCAGTTCAAATTTTAGGATTTTTAGTTGCCATTTTTTGCTTCTTCTGTATTTTCTTTCAGAATTCCAGAGAGTTCGATTCTTGGTTTTTCTTAGTTATTTCTTTCCTTAGCCAGTTCAGATTTTAGGATTTTTAGTTGCCATTTTTTGCTTCTTCTGTACTTTCTTATTCAGCATATGTTCTTGATTCAGAGTTGGAAGGGAGACGAGTTCTTCATAGGTTGGAGATTTTAGTTTTTCTTAATTTTCATTTCTGTTCTTCCACAGTGCAGAGGCTTCGCGAGTAGAAATGTTTAGGAATTTATTTCTTCCAATTTTATTTCTGTAACTTCTCTTTTCAGCAGATCAGGAAGGTTCGAGTTAGAGTTTTTAGAATTTTTAGTTTGTGTCCTGTTTTTCCAGAGTTCTTGGAGTTAACCAGTGGAGATTTGTTTTAGGAATTTTCTTCTATCATTCTTCTGTTCTTCTGAAGCTTATGAACTGTTGTTGCAAATTCTTCTGTGTTAATTTTCTTTCTTATGAGCTGAGGAGTTCGAATGCAATTTGTTTCCATTTTTTCTTACTGTGTTCATCTTGGGGATCCAAGTTTCATTTTTTGTTCAGTTCTTCTGTCTTGGTTTAATGGTTGAGCAGTGTTAGCTAGTTCGACATTTCAGAGAATTCATGTTTCTTTTCATCTTTATTCTAGGAGTTCTGCTACTATGGGGAGAGGGTTGAGCATTTTAAGAAATTTTTAGTTCAGAATTTGTTCTTTCTCCTGTGTTGTTCAGATCCGGAGCTCAGTTTTTCTTGGGGTTCAGCATCTCTTCGGGTTGAGATGGTTGGCCATTTCGATTTGTTTTTTTTTGGATTTTTAGTTTTTCTTTCTTCTGTTGTTCGACATTTGGGGAGAAGGATTCTGCTTAACTGAAGGGATTTGCTTTCCTTTTCTTTGTTCTCTTGAGAGTTGGAGTACGGGAGAGGAATACCCTTGTCATTTTTTTTTTCATTTATTTCGTGTTGCTACGAGGGAATCAGAGTTCGGATCATCTTGGAGATTGTCTTGTTGTGTTTCTCTATTTCACTTCTACTGTGTTCGTCTGAAGAGTAATTGAAATTTTCTTTTAGATTTCTGTTATTCTATTTCTTATGTTCTGTTATGTGAGGAACGACGCCAGTTTTGTTTAGAGCTGTGAGAGTGTTCTTTCTGCTGTTGGTTGAGCAGGAGGAGCACCTGGTGAGAGTTGTGAAAGACTGAGGCTGTTGGTATCAATTTCCATTTCTTCTGCAATTGTTGGTCCATTTCCTTCTCAGTTCGGCTGCTGTGATTTGGTTGGATTTGGTGTTCATCTTTGTACTGCAGAGGGTTGTTCCTGGAGCAATTATATTTCCATTGTTTTGTGTTGATTTGTTTATTTTGCCTGTGCTTTGATGAATCGATCCAGTGATGCTTCTTAATTCTTTTCTTCTGTGTTGAGAGGAATCCGATCCAGTGGAGTTTATTTCTTCCATTTTTAGTGCGTTAGTTAATTTCTTTTGTGCTGTGGAGATTTTTCATGTGCTGCTGTATTTAGAGTCCGATTGACTTCTGCTTCTTATAGATTTCAAGTTAAAGTAGTTTAATTCAATCTCTATTCAGCCTTTCCGTGGATATGACCTGTTCTCACCACCATGCTAGTTCATCTTTGTTGTTTTAATTTTGTGAGACAGTTTAGAGGAAGTGCGCATATTGATCTGTGCAATGAACTTTGAACAACGAGAGTGCACAGTCAACAATGCCGCGCGTTCATCTTGGCGCCGTTGCCGGGGAGGCATTAGAGTTTGATTTAGATCTGCTTTCTTTTGATTTCATTTGCACTTGCTTTCATTGACTTTTTATTGGGCTTTTATTTCAGATTTGCACATAAGGAGGAACTTGGAGATTGGGCTTGGCATTTGAAGCCCATTGGAGGAGCTTGCTGATTTCTGGTTTTTACAATTGTTTTTAATTCAGTCTTTTAGATAGGGGAGTGTGAGAGAAATTTGTAGTGAGGTTTTGATGTACTCTCTGTGCATTTACAGAGATTCCTTCTTGTTGGCATGTAATAATTGGACTTTTGGTAGTTTGATTGGTTTGGAGGTAGTCTATAATATCACTTTATATTTTCCTAGTTTCATTTCATTTAATTCAAAAACCAAATAAAAAATTAAAAAATCTAAAAAATTTTCAAATCGCTCTTTCATGTTAGCCGTTTGTTTGTAAATAAAAGTTTTATTTCTCAAGATTAGAATCTCATGTTTTAGGACATTCATCATCTTAATTGTCATTTTAATTGTCATCTCTTTTCTTGCATTGAAGAGTGCGGGGGAAAGGTAAGACTTCCATCGCTCGATTCATGCATTAGACTTAGCATTAGATAATCTCTTGTTTGAACTTGTTTGTTGCACTTCATATTTGAAAATGGGACTGCTTAAGGGCTTCACCCATTAGAATAAAAAGATAAGGTGAGGGATTTCATCACCCTTTCCTTTGCCCAAAAAATCACAATTTTTTTTTTCACATTCTTGCATTTTCCTCAGCTTTTAATAAAAATCAGTGGACTTGTCCCTAGGGTTCATAATTAGATTTATCCTTTCTCAAATTCAAAACTTCTCTTAAGTCTGGTGTCTAAGATTAGAGGTTAAAAAGCTTACGCTTAAGTGAGTCAGAGGTTATCTAATTGGGTCCTTGCGAAAGCAAGGGCGGACCTCCCTCTACTCCACCTCTTACCTGGCCGGTACAAGAAGAGTTAGGATTGGACTTAAGCAAGCATAAATCTGATTTTGAGAAAAATAACATAAGTCCAAGGAACACTTAGTGGTTAAATTAATTTGTTTTGAAGTGTTTGTTTGTTTGTGTTGTTCATAAAATTCATAAAAATCAATAAAAATCTAAAAAATTCAAAAATAAAAAATAGAAGGCTTTTCAACTGTGCATGCTTGGTAGATGATCATTCAACTTAGATTTGGCTCAACCTATCGCAGAGATTGAGAGATTCTTTCATATCATGGCCTACCAAGAACAAATTCAAGTTGACCAAGGTTTCTACAAACCCTCCTATGATCCATATTCTAACGCATACAATCCTGGTTGGAGAAACCACTCGAACTTTTCTTGGAAAAATCAATCTGAACAAATTTCTCAGCCTTCTTTCAAGCAATCCATGTACGGTCAATCTTATCCCAATCAGAATCCGGGATTTGACCAATCTTCTTATTCCAGACATCCACAATTCCAAGGAAATCAAAATTTTAATCAATTTGCTCATACCAATTTTCAGCAATCTTCATACAATCAACCACAATCTTCTCAGCCCAATTGGGAAGATAAAATGAATCAACTTCAAAACATGATGATGACTCTTTGTCAAATTGTGCAAGAACAACAAAATCAGAACCAAATATTCAACAAAATTTGGATAGGATAGAGTATCAGATTGCTGATGTGTGTAGGAGGGAATTGGGTCAGCTATCAAGTCAAACTATAGCAAACTCAAGGAACAACCCTTCTGGATTTTATCAGAACCAGCAAAACCATCAAGTCCAGAGGTACATACCACATGTTAGACAAAATGACCCTCTACCACAAAAGCCACAACAAACTTTTGTCCAAAACATTTCAGCACCACAAATTCAAAATCAACTTATACAACAAGACCATCCTCCTGCCCAAGTTAGGGGCCCCCAAGTGGAAAATATGCAAACAATGTCTACTTTAAGAAGTGGAAACATCAGAACAAATCCTCACTCACACATGTCAACATTTAATGAGGACAAAGAAAATGAAATTGAACTTGAAATTAAAGAAGAGGTTGAAGAGAATGTTGAAAAATCCAAGGGAAAAGAGAAAATAATTGAAGAGCCTCTAGAAACAATCAAAATAAATGAAGACCCAAGTCATTACATTCCAAGAGTCCCTTTTTCTGAAGCTTTAAAGCCAAAATTTAAAAACAAACCAACTGGTAATGAAGAACTCTTGGAAGAATCGTGTGTGGAAGAATGGTATACCAACCCTGTGCTCTAGGGTTTGAGGGAGAGGAAGGACAATTCAGTTCCATGTTGCATAATAATGAGCCATCATTTCATTTAGAGTGTCCTCCTAAGGTTGAGCTAAAACCACTCCCTGCTAATTTAAAGAACATCTTTTTAGGAGAGAATGGGGCCTATGAAAGTTCCAAGGTCTATAAAGCCAAAACCAAAACATTCCATGAAAGGCACATTCACAGAAATTTTTTTGAAGTGCATGATAAGGTCTGGCTCTTTAATTCTCGGCTTCGTCTGTTTTCGGGAAAATTAAAGTCCCGACAGGATGGTCTTTACAGTGTTGTCAAAACTTGTGACAATGGTGCTATCATTATTCTTGACCCTAAAACTGGACAATCATTCACTGTCAATGGGCAAAGGTTAAAGCATTTATTTGAAAGTCCACTTTTCTTAAAAATTGATTCTATCAAGCTACCTGAGCCAAACGAAGCCTAATTGCGTCCGGCTGAAGACGAAATAAACTTAGTGCTTCTTGGGAGGCAACCCAAGTGTACAGATTTCCTTTATCAGGTAATTTTATGTCTTACTTTCTTTTCCTGTAAATAAGTAGGCGGGAGAGGTAGAATAAGAACGCATTCATATTCCTCATCCCAAACATTGCTTCATTTCTTTTTCTTGAGCTTGTACATATGCAAATAAAAATTTCACAATGTTTCATCTTTGAATAAAAATGCGTGGCTTTACGCATCCCAGACTAGGTGTATGATCTTAACCATTAAAATTAGTGGTTGTCACACTCATTTGCAAACATCCATGTTAGGTAGCCTCTAGTAAAGGATTACATGTAATTCTTGTCTACCTTATGTAAGGATTTATGGCAAAGAAGTTTCTTACACACACTACACAGCCACTTAGACTAGCTGAACCTGAATGTAGCAATTTGTCAAGGTTGGTAGGAGAGAGGTGATTGTTTTTTCTCCCCTCCCCTTAAGTGAATTGTGAAGGAAGTGAAGGCGTGTGATCAAGGAATTTGACTGTCCATCCTTCCTTTAAGTGGAAAAGAAAAGAAAAGTAAAAAGCAAAAAGCAAAAGCAAGAGAAAAATATAACCATGAAAAATGCCCGGATCTGAGTAAAGTTGGACTCGCTACTCTTGAAAAGTGATGGGTTGTACAACATTATGGATGAAAAAGAAAGAAAGAAATTCTGAGTGCACAAAGTGCAAATAAAGGGGCAAAGTCCTCAACTCAGAGAAATAATCCTCAAGAAGTTGGGCAGAATGGAACTGAGAGAAACAACCCGATCTGACTGAGCAAGGATCTTATTCCACAATTTTTTCTTCTCCCTCAAATCATCTAATCTCAAATACTAGCTAAAGCAGATGAGTTTCAGAAGGCTGATGTGAACTCTTAAGTGAGAGCTACCATTGTGCACTAATTTCTTGTCATAAGCCTTTACAATTAGGAAAGACATGTCTTTACATGAATCCTTTACATGATGGCTAGTTAACATGAGATATTACATCTTCTAGTCTTACATTTGAAGTAATTTTCATTGCTAAGGGACTAGCAATGTTTAAGTAGGGGGGAGTGATAACTACAGAATTTTTTTGTTAAACTTCATGCATATAGTGAATTTTAGATATTCTTTGTCTATAAATAATGTGCGCATTGACTTTAATTTTCATTTCATCCATGAATAAAATTTTGAACATATTAGTTAATTTTTGGGTAGAACACATAGTTAGATCCTCATTTAAATAAAGTCGATATCTTTTGAATAATTCTTTTCTCTTTTTACGAGTAATTGTACATAAATAAATCCTTGGTCTTAGATTTTCTTAAGCATTTCTTGTAAATATTAGTTTATAAAAAAATCAACTTTTAATAAATCTTAGTTATATAACATTTACCTAAACACCATCATGTCACCCAATCCCAATAAATAAATAAAAACATTTTAATAAAATCCCATTATCCCATAATGCCACATACCCCTCATGAGTCCAATGTCCAGAATAATTTCTTCACCAACACTGGTCCATTGCACCATTTCCCTTTCATCAAACCAGAGTTACCTATGCACATAATTAATTTTATCCTTTTTATCCTGTCTTCCAGGTCAATAGAAGCCGGAAGAACCCAGAAGGAACTGGAAGCTCCTAGCGGTGCTGAGCTGTTGGACTGGCTGTGCAGGAGGTGTGCTGGCGCGATGGTGGAGGCGGCTAGTGCTTGGCGTGGTGCTGTGCAAGGGAGGACCTGGCGTTGGAGCTCGGTGCGCTGGAGGCACTTTGCTGCTGGCGATTTGGAGGCCAGATGCAGTAGAGGAGATGAGGCGTGCGCGAGGACCGTACGGCTAGGGCGGCAACTACTGGACCTGTGCGGCACGACTGGATCTGGATGGCGCGTCTGAGTCAGAGGCTAGTAGGGCCAGAGGCTGATGGCGGTTGGGCGATGTGAAGCTGCTGGGTCCTGAGCGCGGTGTGTGCATATGGCGATGCACAGCGATGGCGCATGCGGTGGTGCTGTGCGGTGCGGGCTGGGGGTGTGCAGATCGGTGCTGGGCGCGGTGTGGAGCAGCTGGTTTGGCCAGGGCGTGAAGGCCTGCTGAGGTGGCGATCCAGGGCAGTGCTGAGGTGGCGATCCTGTTGCGAGCTGCAGAGGAATCAGAGGCGCCTGGATGAATCCTAACGCCTATAAGAGGAACCAAGGTCCTCTTATCAAGAGGTTCGGTTGGGGTCTGGCCCTGGGGAAATTTTAGAATTTTTAGTTGCCATTTTTTTGCTTCTTCTGTATTTTCTTTCAGAATTCCAAAGAGTTCGATTCTTGGTTTTTCTTAGTTATTTCTTCCTTAGCTAGTTCAAATTTTAGGATTTTTAGTTGCCATTTTTTTGCTTCTTCTGTAGTTTCTTGCAGAATTCCAGAGAGTTCGATTCTTGGTTTTTCTTAGTTATTTCTTCCCTAGCCAGTTCAAATTTTAGGATTTTTAGTTGCCATTTTTTTGCTTCTTTTGTATTTTCTTTCAGAATTCCAGAGAGTTCGATTCTTGTTTTTCTTAGTTATTTCTTCCTTAGCCAGTTCAGATTTTAGGATTTTTAGTTGCCATTTTTTTGCTTCTTCTGTATTTTCTTATTCAGCATATGTTCTTGATTCAGAGTTGGAAGGGAGACGAGTTCTTCATAGGTTGGAGATTTTTTAGTTTTTCTTAAATTTTCATTTCTGTTCTTCCACAGTGCAGAGGCTTCGCGAGTAGAAATGTTTAGGATTTTATTTCTTCCAATTTTATTTCTGTAACTTCTCTTTTCAGCAGATCAGGAAGGTTCGAGTTTTTAGAATTTTTAGTTTGTTGTCCTATTTTTCCGGAGTTCTTGGAGTTAACCAGTGGAGATTTGCTTTAGGAATTTTCTTCTATCATTCTTCTGTTCTTCTGAAGCTTATGAATTGTTGTTGCAAATTCTTGTGTTAATTTTCTTTCTTATGAGCTGAGGAGTTCGACTACAATTTGTTCCATTTTTTATTACTGTGTTCATCTTGGGGATCCAGGTTCCATTTTTTGTTCAATTCTTCTGTCTTGGTTTAATGGTTGAGCAGTGTTAGCTAGTTCGACATTTCAGAGAATTCATGTTTCTTTTGATCTTTTATTCGGGGAGTCTGCTGCTGTAGGGAGAGGGTTGAGCATTTAAGAAATTTTTAGTTCAGATTTGTTCTTTCTCTGTGTTGTTCAGATCCGGAGCTTAGTTTTTCTTGAGGGTTCAGCATCTCTTCTGGTGAGATGGTTGGCCATTTCGATTTTTTTTTTTTGGTTTATTTTTCTTTTTCTGTTTTTGTTTGACATTTGGGGAGAAGGATTCTGCTTAACTGAAGGGGATTTGCTTCCTTTTCTTTAATTTGTTCTGTTGAGAGTTGGAGTACGGGAGAGGAATACCCTTGTCATATTTTTTTTCATTTATTTTGTGTTGCTACGAGGGAATCAGAGTTCGGATCATCTTGGAGATGTCTGGTTGTGTTTCTCTATTTCACGTCTACTGTGTTCGTCCGAAGAGCAATTGAAATTTTCTTTTAGATTTCTGTTATTCTATTTCTTCTGTTCTGTTATGTGAGGAACGACGCCAGTTTTGTTTAGAGCTGTGAGAGTGTTCTTTCTGCTGTTGGTTAAGCAGGAGGAGCACTGGTGAGAGTTGTGAGAGACTGAGGCTGTTGGTATCAATTTCCATTTCTTCTGCAATTGTTGGTCCATTTCCTGCTCAGTTCGGCTATTGTGATTTGGTTGGAATTTGGTGTTTCATCTTTGTACTGCAGAGGGTTGTTCCTGGAGCAATTATATTTCCATTGTTTTGTGTTGATTTGTTTATTTTGCCCGTGCTTAGATGAATTGATCCAGTGATGCTTCTTAATTCTTTTCTTCTGTGTTGAGAGGAATCGATCCAGTGGAGTTTATTTCTTCCATTTTTAGTGCGTTAGTTAATTTCTTTTGTGCTTTGGAGATTTTTCATGTGCTGCTGTATTTAGAGTCCGATTGACTTCTGCTTCTTACAGATTTCAAGTTAAAGTAGTTTAATTCAAGCTCTATTCAGCCTCTCCGTGGATATGACCTGTTCTCACCACCATGCTAGTTCATCTTTGTTGTTTTAATTTTGTGAGACAGTTTAGAGGAAGTGCGCATATTGATCTGTGCAATGAACTTTGAATAATGAGAGTGCACAGTCAACAATCCCGCACGACCAGTAACGACTAAATATAACACAATACAAAAGATAATAATATTGACAGCCACCATAATCTTTATTTCATTCCATCAACTAGTTTAAACACCTTACATAGTCAGAGCCAAACATAGGGCCCAATATTGTATCTCAAATACATAGGACATCAAAGAAATAACCTATCTATTACAGACTCTTCTATTCTAAACTCCTTGTTTGACTAACTATGTGGACGGATACAGTTGAGTAGGTCATCACTCGTCCCCGGCCCCTTCATTTTCCGGTTCCTCATATCATTACCTGAAAAGATTAAGGAAAACAGGTGTGAGCACACTAGCGCCCTGTACGATTTACATCTCATGGTGCGGGCATGCTTTACGTAATTATCATGTTAATAGTGGCAGTACTATCATGCAATACTCATGTCGATAACAATGGATACGGTTTCAAGCTATAACATGTACGAGGATGATTTAAAAACAATTCATGACATTTTTCATGTAGGACAGAATGATTATCAATGATGAGATAATAGTACAAACGCTTGACATATAGAAGAGATTCAATAGCATGTAGCATGTACAATAGATATCTCAAGTTGAATTCACTAGAATTCCAGTGGACAATGACAATTGAGTTCAATAACGATGACATGTACAATAGATTTGGCCATTTAACATATAACAGTTCACTCAATCAATCAATCATTTATTCAATAACAATTTGGAAATTACCCAGATCAATCTTGCATTCAATTAGGTGATTGTCGGACACCTCAATGGGTCAATACTGTAACGGCCCCGGCGCCGGGTCCCCGGCTCCCACCAAGGATCCGACAGTCGGCACCGCCGCCCACGGGTCCGGAGACCCGAAGGGCTAACGGATCGGTCTAACAAGATATGTGACAGAAAGTAAGTAACGGCAAACGTACTAATGATGTACCAACTAGTGCAAGAAGAAGTCTAACACAACGTGCAAGTCTAGTACAAGTCCAAAGTAGTAAAAGTACAAGTGCAGAACGGAAAAGGAATAACACGTCCCTTAGGGGCATACCCCGAGGGTGAAGTACAGAACCGGGGGAAACACTGCCACTAGAGACGCCAGCTACTGTGGGCCCGTCTCCTCGCTACGCCGCGGAGGGAACTGCTGTGAAGTCTCACCTGCAAAACAGGGAGTGAGCTTCACGAAGATGCCCAGTAGGGACTACCAATCTCTCACTGGTTCCACAAGCATAAATATATATACTTGTGCGATATTTAATAAAGCAGTAAAGTCTAATCTACTAAACATAGTAAAGTGCGGAAGCGTGAAAGAACTACACAGCCGTCGGTCTAGGCCACTCGGCGGACCGGAAAACCTGTGTAAACCAAGGCACCACAAGAACCCAGCTGTAAACACAGACAGCGAACTGCCTGGACAAGTACACTAGCTACAGTACACTACTCTAGTCAGCTGGTCTGGTGCGCCACGCGTCTTACCCTCGACCAACGGTCCGTGTCTGACACCTCCCGTTGGAGTGAGACGCAGAACCACTAGTAACCACAAACTGCCGTGTCTGGCCAGACTACGGTCCCACGCCTGACACCTCTTGGTGGTACCGGAACCACGTAGAGTGAGGCAGTGAGAACGGACTAGCTGAGCTGCGCCGTACGAGTCACACACTACCGGCATCCCAGTCTCAGCTAAGAGAGCTCCATAAACGACCTCGTCGCTGTCCCATCGTTTTCCCCTACTGCTACCAAAGTCAACCACTCGAGCAAACCCCGCCGTCCGGAGCAACACCCTCTGACACAGACGTGCAGGAACCAGGGGTCCCAGGTAACGGTAACAACCTGTCTCGCGGACAAGCCCTCAAGTGCCTAGCACCGGGCGAAGAGAGAGACAGCAGTAGCACTGTACTAGGAAACAACACAGGTGCCGAGAAAACCGAGTCGCAGCGGAAGCAAGATGCTGAGCAGGTTGCCGAGTCCCTTCTCTGACTGAGAAGGCGACAGGCTTGGTGCCGCCTTCAGGAAGGCGACACCTAGGCCGGCGTAACCCTACTGATCTGGTTGCGACATAGGCTATGTTGCAACCAGGTTAGTGCTCCAGAACAGACCCTGGAACCGGAACGGGGAAAAGCAGTCAGAAGGCGACGGCCCCCATGTCGCCACCAAGGTGGCGACATAGATGCTGTCGCCTTCAGGAGTTCCTGAAGGTGACGCATCGATGTGTCGCCACTGCGTGGCGACACCAAAGGTGTCGCCTACCAGGGTGCAACACACCGAGACTCCCTTCTTCAGGGCCTCAACCACACTACAATCACAACCGCGGGGAGGGAAACATGTAGGCTATTAAACATGGTTCTAAAGAGCTCAAACCACCCTCTAGAAACCCCAACAAGCATGCACAATAACCTACACTCACATGCATCTCACTCAACATGGAGAACCCTCAAACCCAAGCAACCATTGCATGCAAAGCACCACACAACCACATCCATAACCAAAGCATGAAAACAACCTAGCATGCAAGTTCTAGGCTTGGAAGGGTGGGGGGGGGGGTGAGGATCCTAGCAAGTGGATCTAGGGGGAAGGTTTGGGTTCCCTACCTCGAGATGAAGATCCAACCTCAAGGGCCCTTCGTAGTAGGCTAGCAACCTCCACCTCCGAGCTCCGGCGATCCACGAACCTCCTCCCACGAGCCGGGTAACTCCTCTCCCTTGAAGAACATCCATGCATGCCAAGAGAGAGAGGAAGAATAGTGAGAGGGGAAACAAGCAAGGGGGAACACTCAAGAGCAACGAAACACATCAACCTACCTTGCAAGATGGCCAAACAACCTCCTCCCAAGCCTCCACGGAGCTCCCAAGTTCAGTTCGCCGGAGGAGAAGGTTTTCTCCAAGCAAGGGACGAACTGAGGCTTGTGCTCATGGCTTGGGCACTTAACCCTTTGAAACTGAGAAGGCGACATGGGCCCCGTCCCGTCGCTTCGGTAAACTTGAAGGCGACATAGGACATGTCGCTTTCCCCTACTCAACGGTCAAGTCGTCCTGCGACATCGCCATGTGTCAGCATGCAGGCCTGACACCAGAAGGCGACATAGGACCTGTCGCCTCCTTACTGCCAGATGCTGACACCTGTCACCTCTCTTTAGGCAGCAAAATGACAAAGTGCATGCGGCTGGCAGCACAGACAGAAGGCGACATACCCTATGTCACCACCCTTGATGGAGGGCGACTGGTCAGGGTAGCATGGGATGTTACAATATAACCAACAAAAATATAATTTCGTCCTCCAAATTCAGGGCAAAACCAGGGGAACAAAAGTAAAACAGCGTACCTGTCACTCGAACAAGTAAGGAAACTTCTCCCGCATCTTGTCCTCATGCTCCCAAGTGGCCTCGCCACCAGCGTGGTGCTCCCAAACCACTGTGACGAGTGGAATACTCCTCTTGCGAAGCTGCTGCACTCTGCGGTCCACCACGCTGACTGGGTACTCCGGCACGGACAAGTCGGGGGCGACCTCAAGCTGCGAGTAGTCGAGCCACATGCGACGGATCTGGCATGTACTTCCTCAGCTGCGAAACGTGGAAGACGTCGTGAACACCTGCCAACTCAGACGGAA
Source organism: Colocasia esculenta (assembly GCA_014218235.1). Classification (NCBI taxonomy): domain Eukaryota; kingdom Viridiplantae; phylum Streptophyta; class Magnoliopsida; order Alismatales; family Araceae; genus Colocasia; species Colocasia esculenta. The sequence continues at coordinate 321 of JACBKR010001359.1, read as the reverse complement.
GGCTAACCGGTAATCGACCTCGCCCACACGCTCCAGGATGGAAAAAGGGCCAACAAACCTCGGGCTGAGCTTGCCCTTCTTTCCAAAACCTGAGAACGCCTTTGGTAGGTGAGATCCGAAGGAACACTCTGTCGCCAACCTCGAACTGAAGCGGTCTCCTGCGGTCGTCGGTGTAGCTCTTCTATCTGATCTGCACTGTTTGCAACCTCTGCCGGATCAGCCTCACTGAGTCTGCACACTGCTGAACTAGCTCCAGACCTAGCAACTGCCTCTCACCAACCTCGTGCCAGTGCAACGGTGTCCTGCACGGCCGACCATACA